>JAOCPS010000015.1:0-16375 GCA_025505425.1 Graphium colonna
ATCTCTATGCAAAACTTGACCTTTCATAAGAGCGCGCAAGCGCCTATGTGAATAAACATATTTTGATTTTGATTTTTGATTTGACAGTTTAAAATTTATATATATACATTTAAGATGGCTCGGGATTGAGAATTTATAATTCTTTTAATGTCCTAGAACAAAGGCCGCCTCGGGTAGCTGCGCCACTAGCTACAGAAATATATTACATAAAACGTATTAGTAATACATATTAAATTAATAAAAAAGTAATTTCATATAGAACACGAAAATCTAACATGTCAAATGATTTCCTCAATTCATTGACCCGAATTTTATTACGTGAATTGACAAATGTAATAAAAATTACAAAACATAGTCATATTTGTTCCATTGCGGGAGCTCTTCTATAATAAAAAGGCTGAGAAATGTCATTTTCAAAAAAAAGTTTTTTTACCGCCTACTTCAATAACCAGCGAAGAATATTCTTCCAGAAAACCTTTTTTGGCTTTCGCCCTGCCGTAATTTTTTATCAAATTATTAGTTAAACCTGCAATTTCATACTTCTGTTACTTTAAAAAATTATTCAACTTATTACATCCAAGATAAAGCAGAGTACAAATATTCACGAATAAGTTATGTGATACACAGTACGCTTTTATAGATTGTAATATTTTGAGAAATAGGTAACATAGCCACATCGTTCTGTTAAGTAGACTATGACATAGTCATTGTCACTTAATTTATAATGAAGCAACAATTTACGTATTAAAGATTGATCCATTTAACGGATTTTTTTTTATTTTCAATATGGGATTGCAAAGAAATTGTGTTAAGAGTGCAGAACGTTACACCGAATCGACTATTAAAAACATCGTTACATTCACATACATAGGCAAGCAATTATTTTGGATCCATGAAAACAGTGAACAAGCCAATTAAAGAGGCGCTGCCTGCCAGTGACTGACTCGACTAAGATCCACTAATGAGTTTGGATTTGTTCTTGGTTCAAATGAAAAATATAGATGAAAAATAACCTGAATTCAAGAGAGGCCTACATATAACTGGTTCGGTTCTGGGTTTTTGTTTATGTGAAATTGATGTATTAATATGATGTATTAATAATATTATTAGTTTAGTTTCTACTTTGAGAATAATCTCACAGTAGATAATTAAGCCGACTCTAACAATCTTTTAAATGATATGGGACCACCCAACTTACATTCAAAAAACATTCAGTTGAATTGAGAACCTCCTTCTTTTTTGAAGTCGATTGTACACGACCTAGCAACACAAGCCATAAAACATAAAGTAAGGTCAGAGTATTTTTTCTTAAATTAGTTATTAACATATGCTCAAACTTGTAACGCATTGGTAACAGCAATATGCCAGACAGATATGCCAGTACATGTAAATAAGCAGTTGAGACGTAAACAAGCAAAGCTTCCCCTATTTTTTAAAACAACTTTGAGAAATTTGCCTGATTATAAGCAGTATTTAATCCATGCGGAGTCCTTTCACATGAAATATTATATTTTCCGAATACCCGCAAGGAAATGTTTAATATCCGCTGTTCGAATTTACCCCAAATAAATCCTATTCAATTCCAACTTTTTTTTTAATTAAACAACTTCTACGCAGTAACTACTAATTGTACCAACAACACTGCAACGTTGCTCGCGTAGGTTTAAGAGAAAATCATTGTATATGTACAAAATTGTAAGCCAACATATTTTAAAAGAACAACTGCTGAGTTTCTCGCCAGCTCTTCTCAGTAGAATCTGCTTTCCGAGCTGGTGGTAGCTTATAATGGACGAATCTCTATGTAAAACTTGACCTTTCATAAGAGCGCACAAGCACCTATGTGAATAAACATATTTTGATTTTGATTTTTATATATTTGACGTGATAACGTCTTATAAATCTATGGCGCCCACTGCACACACAAATAAGCGTGACTCATCGTCACATTACGTTGAGTGTGCAAGCGAGAACGCATGGTGATAGAGAGACAATGTTTTCTTATGACGTCATCACGTAAAATTATCGTTCGTAAATCTTTTTTACAGACAACCAATTTTATTCTCGGAAATTTAATGTTGCGTAAAATATTCACTTTACACGTATTTTATTATTTAACACGTTTGGAAGAGTTAATCGATATAGGTTGATAAATGTAACGTAGTAAAAAAACAGCATTAAAATAAGCAATCACCAAAAGTGATACCTATTCGTAAAATAATATCAAGTGCGTTGTTGTTCCCCGAAGAATCTGATTGAAGTAGAAAGCTAAGCATATTTGTCTTTCAGATGTTTCATGGTTACACGTGCAAAGTGGATATTTCAACGTAATAAAATCCTCTAACGACATTTCTGGATGAATTCTTCGATGCAAAGTTACTTTAGAGACCATAAATAGTTATATTTCACATATATCTAATGTTTCATCTCTGGATTTCTTTGCTTATAACTGACGAATGTATAGGCAAGTATACTGCGTGATCTTGTAGTAGCAACAGTACCATTCTACACAGTCGAACCATTAAAACATTGTGCAATAGTAAGCTTTATTTGAAAGTGTATTTTAGTTTAACATTTGAATCGTTTAAATTTATTAAATAGAATGCAACCATCGTTGTCACACGCTGCGTGCATTAATCCGGGAGACACGTGTTGGGTTTTGGAGGGGAGCGAGAGGTGGATGCGGCTCATAATTAAATGGATCGCAAACAGAGCGTTCAAAAGCAAACATGTTCGCCGTGCATGCGGTGCGTGCGCGTACGAGCACTTTAATCCGTTTGAATCAACACTCGGCTATATGTTTAATTAACAACAAATGCAAATGGTAAACGGCTTTCTCAAATACCGTTAATCACGCATCATCGCAACAAGGAAAGTTTCGCTTCGACAAAACAATAACACAGTTACATCTTAATATGTCAAGATATTTAAGCGGATATAATGACAATACAACATCATCATCATTATGAATAAAAACCACTTGAGTTGAGCCGTGGCCGTAGTAGCTCAGTATCTGATGATTTTTTTTATTTTATTTAAAATCTGCTGGTTGCAACATCGCGACAGAATTGTTAAAAATAATCCAATTCATATGCGTGGGCTTATAGTTATCAAAGGCGATCGTATCGGGTCATTTTTGCAGACCGTGTGATAACGCGATACGTCACCAAAAATAAACACTACAATTCTTGTTCAATTTTCCTCGTAAACTGTGTTTCCACATTTATTGAAAATACGAGTAGAGGACCACTTCGACCATATTTAATATGACGTTAAACTAGGTGACATATTGTTTTGGTATTAAATTGCTTACCTATACTAACATTAAAGGGTGAAGACAGTTTGTTCGTTTATTTTAAACAACGGACATACATTGGGAAGCACCGCCAGTATAAAGCATGCATGATTTTGGTGATGCCGGATGACCATGTCTACCCTTTGCTTTTCCTGTTCCTATCCCCTCCAAATCCTTAATCCCGACCTCATCCTATCCAATAAACCTATTCTATCCAATCTCCCTGGTTGACAACGCACTCGCAACTCTCCGGATGTGTCTATGGGCAACGGGACCGTCTGCTTGTTTGTTTTCCTTTTCAAAAAAAACAATAATCAAGAGTGATTGTTGTTAAAAATAGCTGTTACAGGACAGACGGATTTATGAGGAATAGTTTGTGCTATACAACATTGCTATATGCTACTATCGTCAGCAGCATATGAGTCCTCCTAACCGAATTACGGCCGTGGTGGCCAATTTACTCCAACTGCTCAGGAGATAATATATTCCACAAGTGTACGATTAAACACAGGTGCACTCTCTATTCCCTGTTTCGACACGATCAACGACAAGATCAGGCGCAGGGCCGACTTTTCACATGCCCATCCGACGCATGGATCATCTGTCTTTCCAGGCAATCGGGTGATCATGCCGCATTTTTTTACGTGCAGTTATAAGCGTTATAATAATAAGCGTTGTAAAATATAGCAAAAATTAACTATTTTCGTTAACAGAATAGAATAGTAACAATTTTCATAATTTTTCATGCAAACAGAAAATGTTGAAATAAGGAAATACAAATATTCTTCAACCATATACAACTAAAAGATAATAGCGATTTTCATAGATAAACCATTCAGATTGTTCAAAAATAAAAAGTTATGTATGACAAATGCGAATTCCCTCCCGGAAAAATGTCGGCGACTTATCGGAGATATGATTTAGAGGCGAAATACGATGAATCTGATTAGGGCCGTGCACGACTAATGGACGCGTGAATGAGCGTTAGCTGATAACGGAACTTGCCCAATTATTATTATTATCGACAATCGACCGAGAGATTTCGTTGATAAGCAAATGTTCCCTATCATTAGGACATTATTTAATAATGATTACGGGTCTGGATAGTTAAACAGGGATTCAGAAATACTTTGGTTTCATTATTTTCAATATTATCATCAACTACATTTATGTGGTTAAGCCGTGCTAGCTCAATGTCCAGCCGCTCGTCTTGAATTCCGTTTACTCGAGGCGAACCTGAGTTCGATCCCCGTTGCCGCCATCAATAAAATTGCCAATTTGTGAGGATGAAGGAAAACATCGTGAGAAAACCTTAAGTCCTTAGTCCTGCTGTGCGATAATTTAAAAATACGTTGTTACTTACTCTACTTACATATCGATACTAGTCTAGGGATACCTTAATTCGCGAACCAGCTAACTACATTTTTGTGAAAAACTTGAAGATTGCAAAGAAATGATTTCCAAGAATTAAAATCTAATGTTATCATAATTCTTTGAATAAATAGTTATCCGAAAACTTGTCTGGTTCTCTATGCAACAAATTTGATTCTTATTGTATTAAGTTTGAAAAATATTTCAATTTTTTGTGGTTTGCAAATTAAGGTATCGATATGGGGCAGTATAGGCATAGTGGTTTTACAAATCGAAGGTGGAAGGTTCGATCCCCGTCGGGGACAATGGTTTTGTGTTCTTCTGTAGTTGTCTCAGGTCAGTACGGGTAATTACAAATTACAATTGATATGATTGGCAACTGACTGAAATTGTCATGAATCGGATTCAGGAGGTTGTTATAGTACCTTGCTAAGATAAGTGCATCTTAGTAATATTTCATATAGAAAATCTACCAATATCCTTATTGTCTGTTCAATCTGCATAATGTTAAGTATGCAGATCAGAATCCTGTAATTGATGTAGGGCAACGATGTGTATTATTGTTAACGGACGACCACCGGAATCACCCGATTTCCTGCAAAACTTGACGATGACATCAAGTAAACATATAAAAAGTGAACGCCTTATATGTTTTCGATCAATTGCATTTATGTTGTACTAAGGACTGTCTACAGATGCACAGCAGATATTATGTACCAACTGTACTATTGAGACATTAAAATATTCTAACCCTTTCAAACCACACAAAGGAGCAACATTTTTGCAACTTCATGATAGCAATTTCATTCTCAAACTTTTTAACTCCATTTATCTTCATATAGGGTTTAAGTACCATTCCGTAAACAGTCTCCCTTTATAATATTACGGTAATTTATTTGTATGAACGGACGGCTAAATGAGTGAGCTGTGGCTCTTTTCAGGATGAGCGAAGTGCGGTACACGCTTGCCGACGTGAGGGCTCGCAATGGACGCAGCGGCCCCCTTTGGATCATCTACAAGGACTCCGTCTACGATGTCACCTCGTACGTCGCTGAGGTGAGCCACGCACACACATGCAAGTAACATCTGTTACTTTTAGCAGTTTATGATAATCTACTCATGTAGAGATGTGTTAAGACGCTCTTTTAACTGCCTCGATGCATGGGCCATTTGTAACCCGTGGTTTTGCCAGGGGCAGAATCCTTATAAACAGCTGCCATCTCTTGCATAATCGTTTGAGGTTATTTTCCTTGCTTGATGAGAAACTTAATAACGGCACGATTACAATTTTCTCCATGCTCTTTGAATAGTTCCCGTTTGCAATCAATTATCATTTATGCTTACTTCTCCTTCTGTACCTATTCCTCCAACAGTTGAACGCATCTATGTCCTTTTGAATGTTGCAGAATGGGTAGCGGTTTTTCCTTAACACGGAGTAAAGTGTCAATTCAACTGTTAATGCTCTCAATATGTTAGTAGTAGTAATAGAATAAGCTTGTTAAGATTGAAAACGAAAACAATGGTACAATGAGGTAGAAAAGGTCATGCATGGCCTAACAAGGCAAGCGTACATTATTTCACGTGGACTTTGCGTTTGATGTAAAGGTAACTTTTAAATAGAGCAGTTCGATAAGTGATAGAATATTAAGCAAAGCCATCTAGACTTGCCACCTTTTGTAGGAAAATAATGATTAATGAACGACATTTGCATATGTATTTGTTTTTCAACTGACCATAACCATATTATATTTGGCAGCACCCAGGCGGTGACGTGATTCTAGAGGAAGCTGGCAAAGACGCGACGAGTGCCTTCGAAGACGTCGGCCACTCCTCCGACGCCAGGAGCATCCTGGCCAAGTACAAGATCGGAGAGGTCGTTGAGGTACACAACATATAACTGATGCGAAATTTTTGAAACAATAATTGTTATAAAGATGCCTTGGAACATTTTCAATCTCATCGGAGAAAAACATAACTTATGATCATGGGGTAACCTCGTCTCACGTTCTGAAGCGTTGCGTTGACTTATTGACTTACGATGCGATCTGTGCGGCTAATACAAATTTAGCTGGTGACATATTTTACACTTATAGGTCACTCTTATATTATTGATAAAAAAAGATTCCTCTAATTTTGCGTAACTTTGACGATAATGACATATTTTTTTCTTGCAAATTCAATTTATTGTGCAGAACATGAAGATGATTTCAAAATGAAATACCCAACGCGGGAAAAATTATGATTGAAGCTTAATTAAGCAAAATACGTGCACAAATCAACATCGTGCCGTGAACGAATCTGAGACGCTGTTTGTGTGTCTTTGAGTGCAAGGGATAGTTTTCTATATCAAAGATAATATCCCAAAGACAAACTTTACATGTTTTGGTTACGGGGCTTCTTGTAACAATAGTAGAAAGCTTCAATTTACGTGTTTTTGTTAAGTTCAAAAACTCTGACAAATACATATCTCCTGTTGATTCCGGTGGTTCAAGTAGTTCGTATCCCACTAGAAGCTAATATTTATTTCACGTCAGATAAGTTTAGAGTAGAACCGGCGTAAGCAACTCAGAGGGACCCATATTTTTATATACTTTCTTAATTCTTTAATACCATGTTATTTTACTCACAACATATTTTATTTAGATAGAAAAAGATATAAACTTCCTAATCGGTTACAGGAAGAGAAAGTGTACGACGCCAACGGCAAGAAGAAGAAGCGAGTAGTAGCCGCAGAGCCCGAAGGGTCCAGGAGCTGCATGAGCGTCATCACCTGCGGACTCCTGGGCTGACCCCAGACCCACCCACTTGTCATACCCACCAGATATTACGGCTAAGGCACTGATCACGTTGAATTTATTACCTTGCAACATAATCTTAAGAGTTGCCAACACCTCTTAAGTCTCCGGTGCTAGGGTGCCGATTGTCCCTTCGCATCAGGCTAAAGGTATACATACACAGACAACTACAAAGCGAATATGAACCATGTACGCGAATATCAACAGTTCCGTTGTTTCTAAATCATAATTATTATCGAACAGTTTAAAGATGACTGCATAGATCGTATAATACAATATACAAAAGACTAACATAAAGAACCATAACGCTAATTATTTATCAAATTAACACTTCTTAAGGATCGATAGAACAAGTGACAAACAAATATATGATCATACAAATGTTTACTCTAAGATTAAGCCCACTGCTTTGCTCGACTCAATGTATATATAGTACATTGCGATATCGGCACTATTTTATATGTATACTCATACCGCCTTATTACAAAACGTGGACTAGGGTACTCTCGACCGTACCATGAACACTGTTAATCAAGTGAAAAAATTTATGATAAACTGAAATAATTTATGATATTATTGGTGTTATCATTTATCGTATTATTATCATCGTAGTATGATCAAGATTAATCAAGTTTAGAATGTTTATTAATGACAGTGCTGTCGCCAGTCCACGGTTTTTACAATTAGGACATCAGGTGCATCGCTTTGCTCTTTGTCGGTCGAGGTGGCAGCGCAGCGTCAGCTCCATGAGGACCTTTTAAGACTGTTTTATATAAAAATGTTGAAATAAATTGTTATGTTTGAGTTTTAAAAGATTTATGGATTGCTTTTGAAATAAGAATGACTGTATATAGCCATTCGTAAAAAGGACACAAATCTTAATGTTTATGAGTGTTATTAATATATGTGTAAATAGTGTTTTTGTATTGAAATAAATAAAATAAATGATTATTTTTATTTTATTTAAAAAATGATACATATTTAAAATATAAATAAATTGATATATAACAGAAAGTGTATAGAAATAAGCAAAAAAGCCTGGTAAAAATTAAAGTTGTAAATATCAGTCAAAGGACTTAAGTTCGTGTACAGGATCCGTGATAGCTCAGTATTCAGATGCTCCCCTCATTCTGCTCACTCGAGAAGAACTTAAGTTCAAACCCTGGTGCAGGCACCAATGAAATTGCTCATTTCATAACTGCGACTTTAAGTGCTGATTTACTACGTGCTCGGCGGTGAAGGCAATGGTGAAAGACCGGTTGGCGCAATGGCTAAGACATTGGCTGCGGCGTCACAGCCTTTTCGATCGATAGAATCATGCCTAGAACTAAAGAGAAGAAAAAAAAGATGCCTGTTAATGGGGACGATCTGACAAATGCCAACAAAATGATTAAGGAAAAAGAATTTTATTTTTTGGTGCTCCCAAATTTTTTAAATTACCAAAAACAAGTTTGCGTCGTCATTTAAGCATTGTATGGAAACAAATGAGTATGTGAGCAAGTTACACGAAAACGTTGCAGTTCATCAAGTTTTTTGTGGTATCGAAGAGCATATTGGTTGACTATGTTTAAGATGCACATTTGCCAGTGGAAGTGGAATTACTCTAAATGACGTGAAAATACTTGTATACCAATTTGCAATAGCCAATGGGAAAAGTATCCTAAGAGCTGAGATACAAATGAAATGGCCGGAGAGTATTGACCGCGATTATAAGGAAGCAGTACCAAAACGAATTGTCTTTGGGAAAGACTGAACTCCTGGTGTGTCCTAGGTACGCTGTAGTACTAGCCCAAGTACATAGTGTGTGTTGCACCTTAGCCATAATTCCTTTTTTTTTAACATGTAGTACTCTGAAAGTATAATTTTGGTGGTAAATACTCAAATAATTGCAAACAACCAGTTTTGACAGACGCGTTATGTCATTATAAAATAAAGAAAACGATTTTTAAAAACTGAACAAAAAATTTCAAAAAATCAATAGCTATGGACAGTGGCTAAGTTTTAAACGAATTCAAAAGAACTAAATATCTGTGCATTTCGAAAAGAACAAAAATATTACAAATCAAAGTAACTACTAGCGCCATCTAAATTTCATCACTTGAAACAAAAATATATACAATATATGGAATTGATATCGGCTTTATTAAAAGTATCGCAAACCGAATAGAAAATGTGTCCGATCTTAAAATTGATCGTTAATAATCCTAAAGGGTTGTAGAAACCCAATAGGGTCAAAATAAAAGTACAAGTATTATCACGCAAAATTGAATTCAATCGCTTTAGAAGTGATTTTTATGATATTTTATAACATTTTTTAGTTATTTATTATTATTAATTTAAAAAAGAAACTATTTAAGCGACTTTTTAAAAATATGGGATCATCTTGAAAATAAGCCCTTTCAAATGAAAAATATTTTGAAAATCGGTTTACCAGTAGGGAATTCAGAAATTACAGACAGTTGAACATATAACCTCCATCTTTTTTTAACGTGAGTCAAAAAGAAACCTGAAGATAATTTTTAAATAAATATTTAATAAAACACCATTTAGTCGACTTTTTTAAAATATGCTTTTCGGTTCTCGCCTTTTCGAATTACTGTGAAGTCTTCAGTGACGTTCACAAGATTAAAATAACATCACCAAAATCGGCCACGAGGATCAGACTACGCAAAGCATCTCGAATTACAAACTTGTATGTAAATGTAATGAAAAAGTAACTTGCTGCTGCTGTATCTACAAGATTTCTAACAGAAACCGAAACATATTTCTTACTTTTTGTTTGTGTCTGTCTGTCTCTTTCTGTCTGTCAGTCAATCTGTGTGTATATTTGCACGCGGATCGCTCGCCCAAGAACTACTACGAGACATCGGTTGCGGTTTATACGCAGTACGTGCGGTTGTTGGTGTACGAGTACGAGTAGGTCCGAGTTGAAATCTAGTGTAGGTTCCATGAAGATAAGCTGCTGAAAACACGAAAAATATGAAAAAAACTTGGGTATAGGTGTAGGTGTGTCTATTTTATCGTGTACGTTTTTGAGTTTTATTTTTTACGTAATGAGGGTGATAAACACAGTACCCTCCATTAGGTCGCGCAGTTGAGTAAAGCCACAAAGTTGAATACACTGCGGGGAGGCAGGGGTTCTGAATCCGCGGAAGCACTGACCTCAGTTGAGTACTTATGGGAATGTGCTTTTAAATGGGGGCTGGCCCGACGCGTGGCTCCTTACAGCATTCCGCACTTAGCGCCCAACCACTAACCCATCGGCCGCTGCAATCGAGCTAACCTTCCGACCTGTTAATGGCTTATTACGTATTATTAGTGCGTTCGTAATGCAATGTCCCGCAATACACCCGAATGCTATTGAGCTATCCGAGTCGGAACTACTCCGCACTTAACGCTACAGATTTACCATAATCAGGGATAATGGGGGTTATAGAAACATTCGTATAAGCTACCAAGAAAAGGCGAAGCCCTTAATTATATTTCCTAATAAACCTTTTTGACTGACGAATTAAATGTCTCCCTAGTGGTTCATTACGCCGCACAACAGGTGCTCACAGTTCAACTTCCGTTTCCTCCAGACGTTTAATCTAAACGTCTTTCGTCCCCCAAAGCTATATTATTCCAATAAAAATGATCAAAGTCAATGTTTCGCCGCGCACCGAGACCTCCCTCCGCGACTGCTTCTTTCCAACACGATCGCACAGCAAACGATATGCCAACAACAGACACTTTATTAAAAATAACACATGGTTGTCATGTCTGATTTCACGTGGTGACATCAACGATTTATAATATTATCGTTACAAGGAGTCTCGTAATGGTCGAAATACTACATTTTATGTAATTTCAGTGAGTATCAATTGGCACAATATTTTAAGAAGAAAGTGCTTGACATTTTGGCTGTTTATGTGCCATCTTAATATGATTTGTGAAGACGGCGTTTTATAATTTTTTTTTATTAAATTAATGTATTTCTAATGCATATTATGTCAAAATGTTAACTTTCTGCGCTCCTATGCTCTCTTATCTACACTTCCGGGATTTTTACATTCATTCAATGATAGACAAAATAACAAGAATTTGTGTGTGATGTTACTTAACTTTTAAGTACTTTTACTTCTTCGAATACCTAACCACAATTTGGTTTTAGGTACAAACCATGACTCCGACAGCATAAATAGAAGTTTTATCTCTATAGTAACTGTTTAATTATTCCTCGTTAATTCGTCTATCATATACATTTTTTTTAATAATTCGAAAGAATAGCGCATTTAAACAAACATATGAGTATGCATACCTTTAAATGAAAATAGATTTTGTCTGACTGAATTAATAATTCAGTATAATTTTACTCCCTTACATCCCTCCAAAGTGCAGACACACCGAATCCTCAAGTTTGATTACAGTAGATTAGTCCTATTACTGCGGAAAGGCTCTCCCACAAAAAGTTTAGTACAGGCCCGGAGTATTATTTATTAACTTGCGGTAGTAAATATGTTTAAACATAAGTCTACAGAAAAGAGACACCTTAGATAGTAGTCGCAAACGCGTGTATCATACTCGCTGCGTGTCGAAGCATTTTTCAACTTAAACTTTACAGTTAAAATTCGATTCAGCGTCGCGTAGCTTAGCGTAGCGAAGCGAGTAAGCTCTTCAATAAGAGTTGGCACGGAAACGCATTTTAATTTTCGAATCAATTTTCCAATTGCAATAATATTAAGTTTTTACATAATTAATCGGTAGCACAATTATTAAGTTCGTTGTGCATCTGAATTGGTTCATTTAAATACGTATAAATTAAAATAATCGTGAGGTTTAAGTCCGCAGTGAACTAGTAGATAGAGGTAGAGCGAGGACCTACCTGCTGTCTCACCATATGTTAGAGGAGTCGCAGACAAGGTTCGCTACATCTTGGAGTTCACCTGTCAAATACAACATCCCTCTAGAAGATCTAGGAGTGTACAAGCTTTATTATGAATGTGGTCTCTCCTATGTTGGCCAAACAAAGGGATCTATTTAAAACCCGGGAGAGGGAACACAGCTGATATAATAATATATAAATAAGTCTGCAATTTGTCAACATACTATGAAAGAGTTATACCATTACCATTCATACATCAGATTTGATATGCCAAAATTCCACACAAAAAAATATCGGTTCCTCTCAAGGATAATTCAATTGAGATTAAGAAACATCCAACTTTAAATAGAGAGGATGTTTGGGTGCTTGTTATCCCATTATGAATAAAATCAACTCAATAATTCAGCACAACAATGCAAAACCTAACAATAATATAAGTAGTTAGTGGATAAATCGTAGTAAAAGTTAATATACATGCTGCAGGAATGACAAGTGATACCAGGACATTCGGGCGCTCGCCCGAATTCTGATTATTCGTGACAAGACTGAATTCGATCCCCGGTGCCGGCATCAATAAAATTGTTGATTTTCTAATTGCAATTGTAAATGCTGACTCACCATGTGCTCTGCGGTGAAGGAAAACATCTTGAGGAAACCTGCATATCTAAGTGAAGTCCGCCAATCTGCACTTGAGCCGCGTGGTGGACTATGCCCTACACCCTCTTTTTTGAGGAGGCCTTTGCCCAGCAGTGGTACAATTTAAAAATAGGCCGTTACTCCACCCGTGACCATGAACTCTGTAAAGGGTTCGAAACGTCGGGTGATAAAATTTAAAAATAAACCGCGACATAATCCGTAAAGTTTAAAACAATATTGAGTCAATAAATATAATAACCAAAAATCCTTTAGAGATGTCAAGATGGAAGCATTAAAAGGTCCCAAAATAACAATAAAAATCAGTGTTGATTTTTAATCACTGGGTACCTACAATCTTGACACTTTGTTACCTACAAAAGTAGAATTTAGCTTAACATGGTCTGTTAAGCTAAATTCTACTTTTGTAGGTTGTCGGAAGATTCAATTGAGAAGAAAGCAATACAGGGACGTAAATTGATTGTTTTAAGTACATCCGTAAAGCTTTTTCAGGATTCTCAGACTGGTCAAATTAGCCCAACACATATGATTGGAATGTCACAGAAAATTTATAAATCATATAATTATCTAGTTAATAGAATCAGGCGTGACTTTGCGGAAGTCCATAGTATATAAATCTATTAGACCATTTTATTAGCAATATTCCGCAGAAAAAAACCGCGTGCGCGCGTGCGCTCTTGTGCACTATCATGCAGACAAAACCACCACCAAGCGATAATGTTAGCACGACCATGCAGAATCCCACACCAACAAGCAGGTTAACAATCTAATCTATCTATCGGTCTAATACTCT
Organism: Graphium colonna; assembly: GCA_025505425.1. Classification (NCBI taxonomy): domain Eukaryota; kingdom Metazoa; phylum Arthropoda; class Insecta; order Lepidoptera; family Papilionidae; genus Graphium; species Graphium colonna. Next base: position 13,770 of record JAOCPS010000015.1, read on the forward strand.
ACGACTGACAGTGAATAGTATTGCCTAATACCGAAGCCAAAAAACAAACTAAACTGAACCAAAACAAACTCTTTATCATCAAATGGCATCACTTGAAACAAATCATTTCCTAAATTGATATTAAGATCTTGTTTTTAATCGACTTAAAAAAGGAGAAAGGTTCAAAAAAGGGAAAAATAGCAAAATTCACAACTTATGAACTGATTATAAAAAAATCTTTTTTTATCTGTCCTATCGTATCGCTTCTTGTAACTGCGTATTCTGAAGTTTGAATGGGGTTTATAATGTTATCGGCATCGGCATGAGCCGATAAATGAATAGCCAGGAAAAAGAGTTTGTCTGCTATCTTTTTGTATATTATTCCGTTTCTTCGCATCTCTACGTTTGATTTGATTTCCAACAACTTCTTTGTCGTCCGCCAAAACGTGGTGCCCTACAATTACCTAATTTGCTTATGGGTTAATCTGGCATTGTAAATAGGTAACAGCTATTTATGAAGAAAAAATTTGTTATTACAATGCCGCGCAATCGACATTACTCGCCCGAAGAGAACTTATAACATTAAGAACCTACGTATAGATGATCACCAGTATCGTTAAATTTTCACTGATGGTTCAAAGGATGCTTTAGGGCTCGGTGCATCATTTTTGATACTTATTGTAAATATAAACTACTAAAACAAAATACATATAAAGCGTGCCATCTATTAATAATTATTCATATCACAGTAACAATGTTGTACGTATCACCTAATAGATGGCGCTCTTTTTAAATTTTAAATTTAATCCTTGTTTAACCTTTACAAAATCATATTACAATTCGAAATTTTAAATTAAATATGTACTAGTTATATTGTTTATTTTATCACGCTAATCTTCTTCAGTCTCATTCGAAGTAGAAACGTTCTTTATATTTTAACGAGATTTATGACAAATAGTTTACACTATCTAGGATTTAAAAAGTCCTGAGGAAGCCAATGTACAGGAGATATTATAGCAAAGTCTATGCGCAAATACAGGTGCTGTTCCTTTACTTTCATAGCCCATGGAATGGGTATCCTACACGAACGGATACACATCTGACGCATGGATATTTTCAGGAAATTAGGTGAACAGTCCGCCTAGTCCTAATGAAACTAAGAAATAGTAAACTTTATTAAAAAGTTATTTCTCCGATACGGGATTCGAATCCACAACCACAACGCATAAGCATGCGTAAAGCTCCCTTCCCACACTGCTTGTGCGTGCGCTAGCGTGCAGGATCATGCAGAAAAAACCACCACCTAGCGATAATGTTAGCAGGACCAAGCAAAATCCCTCACCAGCGTGCAAGTTGTTACCCTCACACTCAACGCACGTTTCGCACCGACACAGGACGTTGCTTCTAGAGGTAACATCCTGAGGATGCTCCAGTGTCAATATATTAAACGGTCGGCAGATATTGCTAATTAAACGGTCTTATAGAATTGTATACTATGGACTTCCGTAGAGTAGCGCCCGATTCTATTAATTATCATAGTAGTTTTCGTTATTGAGTTCTGTTCTAAAAAAATATAAGATGTTATAATATTATACAATCTAAACTATTTCATTTGATCAAGAGCGGTTGTCTAAATTATAGATTTGTGTTAATTTAGACTTAAAAAAATAATTTTTCTATCAGCCTTTTCGTTTTTATTGACGTACAATCAAACTTTTGAGCCAATTATTGTATTTTGGCAACAATTCAGTTTCACTTTTCTTCTAAGAACATGGAAAATGTATAAGTTCAGGTAGTGTGACAATTTTCTATGAAATTTTTTTTTTAAAACGCTACCCTTATTATAAGCTCAGTCTTGAGTAACTAGGACGTTTTACAAAGATAAATTACACAAAGACTAATACCCAGATTTGAAACAACTATTTGTGGGTCTTACAAATATTTGCTCCGTGTGGAATCGAACCCACGAGACTTTTTGACTACAAATATCGCCATCATAAAATGTTAAGTTTGACATATGATATTTCTGACAGAATGTAATGAAAAATAAAGTAATATAATTAATACTGATATTAACTGTTTATTTTCACAATTTACAGGAAAATAACTTTTCAATGAATACGAGTATGTTAAGAAACATTATCTATACATTTAACAGTATAAAAAAAATATTTCAATGAATATAACTAATACAGATGCTATCACAAAAATGATCAAATATCTGTAATAAAAGATGGCCCATATAAATAAAAGCCTCCATTATCCAAATCGTTTATTCAAGCAAATGAACATAATATGAACAAACTATAACATTAAATTTATCTACTTAATGATATTTACAATCCATATCCTCGCTTACCTTATTCTATTTCCTACACACTTATACTACAGTACAAGAAATGCAGAATAAATTTTAGAAAAATATATACGACACGGACCGATGTAAATACTTTTGATATAAATAAAAAATATTCTGCATTCTTTTCCTTTTTTATGTCAATTGTTTCTCTTACAGTTATTGATATTGTTATCAATAAAAAAGTGACTTGGTTATGAAATAAAACATCAGTAAATCTAACAATTTTCATAACCAGGCACATGACACATATATACTTGCCTAAAAGGCA
>JAOCPS010000015.1:16475-29113 GCA_025505425.1 Graphium colonna
AGCCTACCTCGAGCGGTTCTCTCGGCCAACCGTTCATCACAGGTCGGCCATGGGTTCCTCTTAGATTCACCGCGGGTTGCACTACCCCGCGGCTACTAAGCCTCCCCGCCACGGGACGGAAAGGCGGCAACCCGAATGGAGGGGAATATTGTTTGTATAAGTCTGAGTTGGCCGGGGTATTCTTACAATATATTTGATCTACGATGAATTATATGTTAAGTTATTTTTTTATATCATTTGTATGTTATAAATTATACTTAATCACTATAAGGTTATTTTAAAATAAAACTTGTTTTATAAGTTAATCCAAATTTTAGTAAAAGAATAAAAACAAATATTCTACAGGACTACATTTTATGTAAGTCTGGTATACAATACAACAATAGTTCCCATTTTCGTTTTTTAATACTTAAAGAGGGTGTTGTTTCAAATGATTGTGTTTTGCTGTTGTTTTCTTGGATAGGCTCTATAACAGTTGCTCTATAAAATATACGCTGTAAAAGGAAATCTTTGAATTGGTATAAGTTTTTTAAGTTTTCTGAAGGCAAACTAACGTTCGACAAAAACACATGTGAATAAAAATAAAAATATGAACATTTGTAAATTGGGCCTTTTTAATAATGTTTGCTAAGTGATTTTCATAAAACGATTAAGAACGCCAGAGTTCGTATCCAGAAGCAAAAGAAAAAGTGAAAAAGGAATGTTTGAAATTATAAATATTGGATGAACCCATCTGAAAACTTCTAATAATTATTTTACGAAGTGGGAAACATATTTTCGCGTGACATATTCAACCATTCCAAGGAAGATTTGTTAATTATGACTTGTGTTACCGCAATGTTCGGTTAGCTTTTCTTTTTTTATTGAAAGGAAGACAACGAGCAGACGGTTCACCTTATGGTAAGCGATCCCGTGGCCTGTAGAGGCACACAACATTTGGAGAGTCGCGATTTTGGTATCAACCTGTGAAATTGGATATAATCGATGGTATATGGTCAATTGGATAGGATGGGGTTGGGATTGAGAATTTGAAGGGGAAAGGAGAGGGAACAGAAAAGGGTAGACATGGTCATCCGGTATCCCCAAAAGTCATGCATACTTTATTTTATGCCGACTTTATAAAGGGTGGTGGTACTTCCCCGGGCGAGCGAGGCCGTAGAAATGCAGCAAAAGCTGTGAAAAGATGTTATGCTTACTTACTTTTTTTGGTTTTTTTGGTTACTTTACTGTATAATTTTGTTTGTTATTTCTTTATCTATTTTTACTTTATGCACAAAATATATACAAGGGTGGACTTAATGCCCAATGGCATTATCTACCAGTCTACTGTTGGGTGGGACAGAGAAAATCAGGTAGGTGCACATAGATATAATGAAACATAAGCATGATTTGTTGTTGTTCTATTGAGATTTAGTCTATACGGCAGAGCCATTAGGTAGAGGTATATTAGCTCACAAACCACCTGCTACGCTGCTTGCTACCGAGGGGTAGTAGGTGCCTCCACTTCCAGGTTAAGAAAAATTATCAGTGACATTAAATCAAAATTATTTCTGCAGAAAACAGCGAAACCGACTTGAAACGGAAGTGAACGTTTGGGAAACAAATTTTTCAGTTATTTTGATGCAAAAGAGAAATTATATGACCAATTTTATAAAAATGAGTGACTTTGATGTGGTAGTTCCAGAGTTATTGTCCAAACGCGAGGTCTTAAATAACATAGTCTATACTAGACTATAGCGTTAAATCGAGGCACCCATCAATGTACAGAATAGTTTTATATCCTCCTTGGGAAGACGAAATTCTTGTTTACGTTCTCCTACTTTAGTTTCATAATAAACTGTTTCCTGCGGCGTTGTCCCGCGTGGTCGCGCTTTAATAAAAGTGGCCTAAGTTTCTCCCCATATTATAAGCTGTCTGCCGGTCTAACTCCCGATAAAATTGTTAGCTGACTCAAACAAACAAATAGACAGACAAAAAAAATGGATGTTTTAAAGTAATTTTGACATTAGAAACAGACATTTAAATTTTATCTTAATGTATAGATAATTGCAACTTCCATGATAGAAATATTAGGAAAAAATGCAGGCATATTTTTGTGTAAATAGACTGGGAAGAACAAATAAATCTAATATAAAAAGTGTCTTATTTTTGTGTAAGTTTTAGAAACAAAATCCCTGAAAACGTTCCAAGGGTATCGATTATTGTATTTTTTTAGAAAATCACGGGGAATAGAAATTGGATGAATTATATTAATTAACATATAGAATATTTCATCCCTGGAGAAGTGTGTCCGTTACAAAAACACCAATTTTATTCAAATGAGTTTGTAAGAGGCGGGCGGAAGATGTAAAAGCGTCGGACGTAATACATTTTATGTAAGCCTTACAGTGCAAGAGATTATCTTGCGCTCGGAGCTATTATGAGGCAATGAGGCACATCAAAGAACGAGCGCTTTTGTTTTATACTTTTATGGTTACGAAAAAAGTCATTATAGAATGTCACCCTTAAATGTTCTCTCTTCCTCTTCGACCGACTTGAAAAAGGAGGAGGTTCTCATTTTGACTGTGTTGTTTTTTTTTTGTGTGTTGGATGATTTCTCGGTAAGTTTAAACTGGATGTTCAAAATTCTTTCTTTTATCTGAAAGGATATCCTTTCGAATTACAAGTTGGCCCTAATATAATAGTTTCTTTTTAAATCAAAATAAGTGAAACAATTGTTTCACAAACGTTCACACGTAGGGTGCATAAGTCGCGTTTCGCTGTTATCTGTGAATTTTTATATTTACTAAAAAGAAAAAGAAAAATTATTGTTTTTTTTTTCAGGAAACCGCGAAACCGACTTCCAACGTTTTTAAGTGAATATTCGTGATTTTTTAGTTATTTCAGTTTAAAAAAGAATCTGTTGCACCGAATCTCATTAAACACCAGTACATATATGACCCAATCAAAACTATTTTTAAATAAAAAAAGAATTTTCAAAATCTGTCTATAACTTGGTGAGAAATTGACAAACAATACAAAATACAAATAACATATACATTCCGATTTAAAAACCTCCTCCATTTTTTGTTTCGGTTGGAGATATAATAATATTGCAGTCGCGTGTGTGACCATTTTGGGATGGGACCTCTGTTATGGATTAACAATCTACGCGGAAGATTAATTATATTGCACAAATGCATGCGAAGTCACAGGACGACGGATATCCGCCGCCACCGGAAAGAGATGGCCAGAAGCGGATTTTTAATTTCCGATCCGATGGGGTCATATTCATTTTAGGCAATCTGGTCGCTCTTATTACCTTAATCCTACGAATTCCAAAATTAATGGTTACCAGATGGAATTCAAGCCAGCGTCGTCAGGTTTTATGGTTTTGTAGTTCACTAGGAAAGTCCGGGCTCTTATTCTGTCGTTTCTGCACCGATTGTCACGAAAATTGGTGGAGAGATGTATATTGAACATTCAAAGGTTGGTTCTTGAAATTATGTAAAAATATTTTTTTTTTCACTTGAACTTCGACTTACCTCATCGTGTGGGATATCGTTGGAAAGGTCTCTTGCATACAACAAAAACTACCTGAAACTATGTGGATCAAACCGTCCACTCTCAAGATCAGTCTCAGTATCTTAATACAAAGTTACAATTAGAGCGAGTGCAACATTTCGCTTTAGACGAGAAAGGCTTAAAATGTTCTTTACGGCCTTAACTATCGGCTACTTTTAGCTTTGCATCCTAGTACCAAACGTCTTGTATATACATTTTTTTAATTGGGGGAATGTCTTCGTGATTGTAAGTGGACAGTACAGTACGCATGTAACATAAATGGTTTCACTCAAACTCAGCATAGGCTTCGCCATTCTCGTCAATTTCAGTGTGCGTGTGTATGCTCTAATACGGAGGTGGTACACTTTCGGTCGAGCAAGCCGAAGAGCGCAGCAGAATTGTGCTCTGGACTAGACCCATTTATATAAACCTATGTACAGTGTCTTGACAAATCTAACAATCGAAACCTCCGTTTAATAATAATGACTTGTTTTTACAAAGAAATATCCAACGCAAGAAAAATTATAATTGTAGCTTTCCGAAATAAACGTTGTAAATAGTGTTGTGCTCAAATTGGCATTGTGTCGCAGGAGTTTTTGAGACCCCAATTGTATATCTAGGTTTCTTGTGTACATGTCTATATCCAAAAAAAACAATCATCAGCAATTGGTATAAAGCATCAAGTAAAACTATGTTTTCGTAACGTCTGTAGTCTACGGTCGAAGAAGTCTATGAAACCACTTAGTCTCAATCGCTGTTCACATCTAACACTTCCAGACGGTCTCACAAGAGGTAAAACTGGACTTAATTGGCTTGTTAGCCTAACAATTGGATTTTATCTATCAACGTGAAAATGATCTTATAGGCTAAAAGTTTCTTATCTGTACTTATGTGGTTAAGCTAAAGGCTTTTTGGTGTTTCTTTAAATGCTTATGTCTGGAAGTGTTAGTCGGAATGGAGGAAATCGTTTTAGAGCATTAAACTTGGACCGTTAGAGGTGACACAGCTAGATTTATAAGTTAGTATGATTTATGAGTTGTTATGTGTGTATATGTTAATGTTCCCTTGGTATATATTTTTAGGCTGTGGTATATCGGTATCATTATAAGGTTAATTATTTTTTGCGTGCAATGGTGACAAATGTCTACTAAAATTAACTATATACTAGTTATGATTATAGCCTGTATGTATATATCTTTTACAGGTTCAAGTGTTTACTCGTGACATTTAAATAATCAGCGCATCTGGATCATTCACTAACGAACTCTAGAGGGCTAAAGTCATGGATTTAAAATTCATTTTATTTGTATTTTCAAGAAATATATATAAATTATACATATAAATGAAACCTTGTTGGGTATCTAATGAAAGGCCTTACTTTGCATACTTTTCAGAGCGAAATTATTACGCAGTCGTGTTATAGTTAGTTTTCTTGCCCTTAATCTTGCTACTACGCGGGGCACGGTGCCGAAGTTACTTACAACTTCCAACATAGAAAAGCAAAATATCGTTTTTTTTACATTAGTTTTCTGTTACAACCTCGAACGCATTCTCGGATAAGACGGAATGGATTTTATAATATATTATAGACTATAAACTGCTATGCTAAAACCAACTACCTGTACTATGATGTTTGTGGGTGCTCGCAGCAGGACGAGAAAATCGCTTTTTTATAAAAATTAAATTAGCAATCGAGCAGAGGCTGGTGTTAAGCTGTCGATTGACACCAACTTTCTTTCTTGGATCGTTCCCAACATGGCAGGGAATATGATATTGGGTAAAGAATGGGATGTTGTTTCGGTGCAATGTAAATTGACATTAAGTTAATGTGCGGCAACGTCATTATCCAATGTCATAACTCTCGTCGAATAGTCAAATTAATCGACAAAACGTGCTCCCACTTTGAACTCTCGCAACCGACTGAGAAATGTGGGTTTTTATTGTAGGCAAGCGGTTCGTAACAGTTGTAGATCGCGAACTTCATACAAAAATTTTATCGCGAAATTTGTCATATTTCTAAGTATTTTATTTCAATTTTATAAAACATTTTCGAAAATTTTACTGTTTCGAATTGTTAAACGTATAATAATAAAATTAAAAATAATTCATTAATATTAATTAAGAATTCAGCTAATACAAACGCACGTTCTTTCTTCTCACCATATTGTTAAATTACTTGCAAACGGCTTCTAATCCGACCAAATGTTACCCGAATATCAGTTTTTACACAAAGCTATTATCATCTGACCTCCGCAACCCAAAGGAGTATATCTTTTCATGATTGTCAATGTGTTATTGACAACCGGTACCGACTTTTTACATGCCCGCCCGGCACATGGATCATCTTATCTTTCAGACAATCGGCGATCAGCCCGTATTGTCCTAACCTAAGGAAAAATAACAAAACAACGTTATTATCTCTGCGCGGGATTTGAGTTCTCCGGTTTGCAAAGCAAGAGGAGGCAGCTGTATGTTGGTTAATAATTGTTGAAAAGATGATTGTTCTATGACCTTAAAAAGTGTATGAAGTCGCTATAGTTTCCATGCGGGAGGTCGTTGAATATGAGACCTTGGGGTCGGCTGAGCGACCGCACCTCGGGCAGAGGACAGCCTTTTCGCAATAGCTCGAGCCACGAGCGTTGATCGAGGCCCCGACTACCTGTTTTTATGTATTTAGGTTTTATTACCTGTAAAAGTATAGTGACTGCGCCGGATCAACGAACAAATAAGCGGAATTCTAAGAAAAGACTGGTCCGATGGTGCTCGCTTGTTTGAAGATATTAAATATGGACTAAATTCTAAGTTTTGGGGCTTGCTAACTCAAGCATGGCTTCGCGAGTCTGTAGTACAGAAATTAGAATGGCAAATATTTGAATAGGTGGTCGAATATGATCATTAGCCCATGTTCGACCGATTTAAATATTTGCTGTTCTACTTAAATACATTCTAGGCAAATGTGTTGTAGGATCACTAAATCGATTGTCCTGGATCTAACTAAAATGGGCTAATGATCATATTCGACCACCTTTTCAAATATTTATCATTCTATTTTTTTTACTACAGACTCGCGAAGCCACGCTTGAGTTATTGAGAATTTCATATATGAACATACTCTCGTAAACTTGTTTTAATTACTTTAGAAGAAAACTTATAATTACTGTTCAGTAATGCGGCTACCAAGTTCAGATTTATAAACTTTAATCTTCAACTTTGAAAATTTTCGATGAAATGTATAATTGACAAAAATCTTTTAATCGTACATTAAGGCTTGTTATAGGCGTAAACTCTAACAGGTATTATGAATCCGAAAATGAATTAGTCTGTTTTAACTAAGGTACCTTAGAAATTCCCTTCTGTAAATGTTATGTATTTCTTATTATGTTTTTATATGATTTCATAATAAAAAGAAATGCTAAAGCTTAAGTATAATGCTAAATGAATGTATAATTTTACAAGTAAAGGTTGACAGGCAACATTTCCAGCTATAGGCTCAATATAGAAGGAAGCGCAGACGTATTAAGGACTAGCTGCTCCAAACGTTTTCATCCGCGAAAATTATTCCCGTTCTCGCAACATTTTACATTGCTACACTGCTCCTATTGGCCATATCGTGATGCTCTATAGCCTAATGCCTTCATGCCAATGCTTTCCAACCCAATAATTTTCTAATTTTTCGATTTAGACTAGTAGTTCCTAAGATTAGCGCGTTTCAAAAATCAAATAATTTATTACAATACTATAGATTGGAAATCAAAATAAAAAAAAATACAGTTTCTTTCTGGTCAAACGGCTTTGTGTTCAGCCAGAGTTGTAAGACGTAGTGACTGGTAAATCACTAACGATATTTAAATAGAGCACTTTTTTCCAATAAATAAATTAAGTGCAGTGAGTCGAAACACGACCTGATTCGCATTCCGCTTCATCCCGCTCGAGTCGAGGCGTATCCGCTATATTCATGCGTTTCGTAATTAATGATTCAACTCTCGATTAAATTAACTCGGTGAACAATTAACGTTTATTTTTAATATCACGTTTCTATTGATGAATATATGTATGTATGCGTGCGTACAGGCGCCGCCCGCGTGACGATCACGTGCCCCACGTGTCGGCTGCAGTGCCAGCCCGCCAACATGATCGACCAGCGCTTCGTGCTCGAGAAGATCGCCGAGGAGCAGGCGGGCACCAATGGTGAGACAATTCACATGTGTCTTGATCAAATTAGAGAGATTGTTTTTTAAAATATCTTAAAGGTTTTTTTATTTGTAACCTAGAAACTCTGTCATTTATGGACCATACATCTTGATCCCATAAAAATCTAATCTGTAAGATTTTTAGATTTTATTTTATTAAAAGGTATATACCGTCTAAACATTTGTTATCAACCCGTATTGCCCTAACACAACTAAGAATCGACAGCACAATTATTGTTTCCCCGCGGAATTGGAATCCACGACGATCGGTTTATAAAGGACAATAAATTGCTATATCACTGGACTATTGAGGCAGTGATCGTATTACTGTACGCTACTATATGGTGAAGTGACGGTCACCAGCAGACGGTATTCCAGGTGTGAGCGGCGAGCAGCAGTGCAACAGCTGCGACGACACGGAGCCGGCCACCAGCTACTGCGTGGATTGCGCCGAGTTCATCTGCGACAACTGCGTCAGCGCCCATCAGAGGTGATATTATTACTTGATTTCTTTTTCACGTAGAAGAAAATACCATCTCGATATGCACTTATTGGCCTACTCGATTGAGGAAATTCTAAGACCTAACATACAGAGCCAGTGTAAAACAAAATATATTTGGTTTAATAAGGCAAATAATATACGACTTGTTTCATCGCACTTAAGTGTTATCAATACAAATAGAATAAAGCTATAGATTTTTTTTTTTACTAAGAATTAATAACTGAAGTTTTAAAATAAACAACGTCATGCATTTTATCGTGGTTTATTTTTAATTTTATCACCCGATGTTTCAAACATTTTTTTTTATTTGATGTCCTGATGTCACTTGTCAATCTTGCATACCGTCAGCTTGAACATTAATTTCAAACCGATCTACGCAGTGACTACTTACAATGATTTTATTTATAATTGGATCCCAAGCAGGTGGTAGCATCCAACCATTCTCTGTATTGAAATTTGGATGTTTCTTAATTTCAATAGCCTCGCGAATCATCCTTAGCAGGAATCGGTGTTCTTTTGCGAGGATTTTTGGCCTATCAAATAAGATGTAAACGTCGGCTGATAAATTTAAAAATAAACTGCGATAAAATCCGTAAAGTTGTTTGATTTAAAATGTCGAATATTCGAGAATTGTTTAATCTATCTAGCGTCACACTACGACAAGAAAACCAAAAAACGAGGTGGCTCGTTGATTGAATAAAAGACATGTTGGCGAAGTAGTTTTTGAAGTAAAAGAGACGTGTTTGCAGGCTGAAGATCACGAAGGAGCACACGATCAAGTCGAAGGAGGAGGCGGTGGCGGAGCTGCAGGCGGCGCAGGGATCCGCGCGCGCCTCGCACGACATGTTCTGCAGGGACCATCCGCAGGTGACGCTAGGGACCTTTTACTTCCTTACTCCCCAACTAGGCATTTAATCGAACTCGAACTTCAAAGATGTTTGGAGTATTTATTAGCAGAGTTTTTAAGTTCGTTCGGCATCAAAATCTACACCGATTTTGATGCCGAACGAACTTACTTCAAGAAATATTGAAATAAACGTTAATTTACTTTTTAACTTTTGAAAAATGTCACTAGATGGCGCTAAATACGCGTATCGCTAGGTAAGTACCCGTAAAGTACTATTAGTCGTATATTTTTAATAAATGTCAGACTTGTCAATTCGCGTGATAAAGAAGAAATCGCTCGACATATTGAATGTCTATGTATCATGTCAATGTTATGTTTTAATGGTATGATAGTTGTTCCGCAGCGGTGCGGTACATATTGGATGCACCGCTGACACTAATTTCTACAAAACCGTGATAAAAACGAGCACATCACATGGCTGACAAGACAGAATATGGAGGACGGATTGGTATTAGTAGCCATCATATGATGCAGCAGGTGTTCGCTATTGACCTAACATAGGTCATGCTCGATACTACGCTTTAGGTTAGCCTTCGTTTATAGTTCACTTCGACTCTTAGATCGATCGTCGTGATAACTATTGTTAACTTTTTATAAGTAATATTGTGAAATTTGTCACAATAAATATATAGTTCCATAAGTATATTTTGGTTTCTTTGGACCTTTCGTTGCGACGCTACGTAATTTAGTGTATGTAATGTTTTTTTTAACTATTTATTTTATGTCCAATTCATGTTGTATTGAAATATTAATTTTTTGTGCACTCTGCCTCTATATAAGATAACAGTGCCTAATTGCACGTGTCCTCCGTCAGCTCTTGCTGTATTAACATTGTGATTAAATAGCGTTATTCGTGCGCAGGAGCGGCTGAGCCTGTTCTGCGAGACGTGCGACCGGCTGACGTGTCGCGACTGCCAGCTGCAGCACCACCGCGACCACAAATACCAGTTCAGCACCGAGATGGCCGCGCAGGTACCCCTTCCTTCACTCCCGTACAGACACGACCGGATAGAGATAAGGCACAGACTGTCATATCGCATGTCATGAACATCATAATCGAGTGATCTAAAAAAGAGCAGTTCAATTGAGTAACAATAACACAAATTAATTATGGCTCCGAGAAATTGGAACCTAAGTCCTCCGATTAATAAAGCAAGAGCCTATACTGCTATCCTATTGGGACAGGACGTGTCGTCTGGCGCAATCTAATGCATAGCATTCGACATTTTTTTAAATCAGGACACTCGGTATGAGTATCTAATAGAATAGGCTAATCGTCCAAATGTCTCCCTAACAGATGCTAATAAAGAGATTTTATGCTTGCTGTATTGAGCTAACGCGGAAGTTTTGACTTGGACTGAAAACAGTGATTCAGCCGTAAGAAGCTGGAGATCGGTAAAACGTGTGTGTCTGTAGGCGCGTGCCAACATATCCGGGCTGCTGTCGGAGGTGAGCTACAAGCGCGTGCTGCTGGGCTCGGCCATGAAGGTGATCCGCGACCGCCAGCACCTCATCGCCGACAAGAAGAAGGCGCTCGTGCACGAGATCACGCAGACGGTCGTCAAGTATGCCCCCGCTACCTTTATCAATATTTCAGGCACTTACTCCACATACTAGACAAAAACATTTTTACATAAAGTCCTATAGCTCTCATCTACCAGCTCACAATGAAGTACAGTCAACTTATCATATGAAGTCACCAAAATAAACACTTTTTTTTCAATATTCGATGACGGTTTTCGATTTTCGTAGACGGAACTTTTCATTTAACATCAAGCAGATTAATGAAGGCGATGGGGATCTAGAATACTATAATCAGCGTTGGCTAATGTAAATATTGTAGGCAACATTGCATATACAGACGAAGCTTATATGTCTTCTTAGAATTGCCTTCAAGTGCAGTATGTATATAAGAATGTTGATTATAATTGTCAATTGCTAATGTGAGTGTTATTACAATGTGAGGAATTAGCTAATAAACTAAATGTATTACTTATACATTTACTTAGTTAACCAGTCAATCAGCAGCTATTAAATATTATAGTACGCAAAATATTTCGCATTCAATGTTGCACCCTCTTTATAGCTAGAAATATCCACTGCAAAGTCTGTTATATTACATGCATGTCTAAACGCTTAGCTGTTTTTACTACAGTTATCCCCTATATAACACGGAACTCTATAAAACGTTTATATATTACGCGATTTCATAACACTAATTAGGTATATTATAGTAGGCATGGACCTTTTCACTGTATTTTTCACTTGCTATCGGTTTTATAACGTTATCGTTGCCTACAATGAGAACGTTATATAACCGATAGCAAGCGAAAAATCACTAAAATGGCCCATGTCTAATACCTACTATAACACATGTTTTTTCCCATATAACGCGAAGATTCCCCACGTTATATTTCTGTACGGCAAAAATTATAATGATTTGCAAAATTATCTTAAATTATATAATTGAAAATAATCTTAAGTTAAAAAAATAAAAATTGTAAAGGTAAACCTTTATTTTACGAGAATACTCCTACAATGCGTTTTCCTATAACGTGAAACCAAACTACCGTGTTATAGGGGGGATTACTGTGTTCTTACATTGGAAGCAGTAGTTAATACACCGTGAAGGCAGTGTGAGTAATGAATACCGTGTGCGTCAGGCTGACGAACGCGATCAACACGCGCGGCAAGCAGCTGGTGCTGCGGCTGAACGAGGTGTGCGACGCCAAGCAGCGCACGCTGTCGGAGAAGAAGCAGGCGCTGGAGCAGCTGGCCGCCATCACGGACCACTGCGTGGGCTTCGTGCAGGCGGCGCTGACGCAGGGCAGCGACACGGCCGTGCTGTACTCCAAGCGCGCCGTCTGCTCGCACCTGCAGCGCATCAAGAGCCGCCGGGCCGACATCCCCAACCCCGAGATCCCCGTGCGCATCTCGCTGGCGCTGGACAAGCTGCCGGACCTCGTCAGGGGTACGTGCAAACGACAGCGTTTTAAATGCTGATCAAGTATTACATACATTATAAATAAAAAAAGGTTGACTGTACACACTGCTAAGTAAAATAACGGTGTACTTATTAAAATGATTTGTTGATCCTATTGCTATGCTATTATTTTGATTTTGGTGGTGTGAGTCTTATATTCAATTTCCATTTACAATTGTTGTACGTTTCTAAATTATAATGTACAGGAGACATTTTATGTGTATTCAGTTATTTTTTAATGAAATTACAATTAATATTAAAATACAATTAATTTCAATGAAATGTGTGTTGAGGCAACTTGAAAAGTATTGAATATATGATTACAATTTACTATTCGATACAGAATTAAACGGTACAGAAATTTCAACAAAAATTTATAAAAATTGATAAGGTAGAAACTTAATATTGGCTATCTACACTATAATACATTGAATTGCAGTGCTGTCGACAATCGGTGCCATCGTGGTGGACGGCAAGGTGGACGGGGGCGCGCAGGGCCCCTACCACCCGCCG
>JAOCPS010000015.1:49411-65651 GCA_025505425.1 Graphium colonna
ATACTATCCTTTCCAAATCCTTATTACCGACCCCATCCTATCCAATAAACCTATTATATCCGATCTCCCAGGTTGATAACATACTCGCAACTCTACGGACGTTGCGTTTGTTTATGGGCGACGGGATCGTTTACCATCAGGTGAATTGTCTGCTCGTTTGTCTTCCTTTCCATAAAAAAAAAAACACTCACGCCATTTTTACACATCATATTGATATGACACAAACATCAAATATATTAAGCATTTTTTAATAATTAATGAATCTATACTTTTGAATTAGTATACTTGTAATTTTATATCTGTGTGTGATTCACAGGTGTGTGGGAGCATGGTGGGCGCGTATTTCGTTGCTGCTTCTGCCAGGGCTTCCTGTGCGAGGACGATCAGTTTGAACACCAGGCCTCCTGCCAAGTCTTGGAGTCGGAAACATACAAGTGTAAGCAATGATTATTTAACTTATTTAAAGCCTTTGACTGACATTATACTAGACAGAAAAGAAAAAAATTGTTTGTCTGACATTGGTCATCCACATGGAGTGCAATATTTTAATGTATATCATACTGTGGTGCCTTAGTTTGTAGGTATTCAGGCAATTAGACAACATAATATCAAAATCCACATATGAGGTCGGATAGTTTCATGTTGAACTATATTTTAAATGTGAACCAGTACATGTTTTATACCTTTCTGTAATGTGAAAAACCTTTTGTCTGGCTGCAAATAAGGTAGAATTTCATATTTTATTTGCTGCTCTTATTAAAAGATCAAAGTCTTGTGTTACAAGGATGTTTTACTAAAATAAATCGCACAAAAACAAACACCCAGATCTGAAACAACTATTTGTAGGTCATACAAATATTTACTCCATGTGGGAATCGAAACCACGACTTGCGACGCCGCAGCCTATGTCTTAGCAACTAAGCCAGCCAGTCATTTTAGAGTATACATATAACATAAAAGGTAATATTGCTCCTAGTGTGTTGTGTCAAGCAAAATCAGTGGGGCATAGTCTTAGAGTAACCATTTGTAACCATGTATTTATTTATCACTTGTACTATTGCCTTAAGAAGTGTTAATTTATTAAATGATATATTTTTTTAATGTTATTGTGATCATTCAAAGTTTTATTCTAATTACATGATTTTGGACTACAGAACTGTTCATTTCTATGGCCATATTTCCTACTTGTTTATGCATGCTCTATAGTTACTAATTGAGCCTACCTAACCTATACCATGTTAACATGAACATATATCCCAAATATTAACAAATATAAAACATAACATTAATTATTTTCACAGGCCAGTCATGTAACCGCCTGGGCCAGTACTCCTGCCTCCGCTGCAAGACCTGCTTCTGCGAAGAGCACGTGCGTAGACGCGGCTCCAAACTCGACAGACGCGCAACGCCGCCCTGTCCCCGGTGTGGATTTAATCTGCTTCTTACCGGGGAGCTTAGCATGTCTAGTAAGTATTATATAATTTATATTTTATTTATTAACAAGCCTTTTCCTTAAATTTTAAACATTAAAGTAGAAATTTCAAATGCTTCATATCCTGTTATTGAATGTTTAGTAATACTCGATTCATTAACTACCTGCCTAGGCGTCAATTTGGATGCCAGCGTTTAATAAATAGCCTAGGCTTTAATTACCTACCTTTTTAAATGAGATGGCTGCAACAAACATATTTAATAACAACTATGCTGTTATTGTGTCATTGTATCAATATAATTTTGCAATTTTCAGCTCGATCGCACCGCTACGGAAGACAAGGCGCCGCGCCGGCTGATGACGACGACTATAGTGGTGGCGGATACACGGGTAACATTTCTATGTTTATTTGGTTTTATATAAATCTATTCTAAAATTATAAAGTTGAAAAGTTTGTTTGTTTAGTTCAGCACGTTAATCACGGGAACACTAGTTCGAATTGAAAAAAATGTGTTGGATAGTGCATTTATCAAGGAAGATATTCCAAAACAAAGTAAAATGATTCCTTTTGAAAGTTTCGATTGCGTGCGTTGCATAAATGGTCGAATTCACGCTTATGATGTAATTGTTCCTCCTAAAAAAATTATAATAAATAATGCCTATTGTTTAAGGTCAGCTTCTTAAGACTTGTATTATAATTGTCTTCTCTCCATTTTTTAACCCTCTACTTCTTTTAGAGAAATGACGCAATTAAAGTTACGCGAGTCAACCAGTCCTAAATATATTTACAATGTGACATTGGAGTATCCTTTATGAAGATGTTTTCTCAGAAATCTGAAATAAAATTCATCATCCATGAAAGGGTTTACATTTAAAAGTGTGTGTGTAGTGGCTCACGTAATGTATAAGTAGGAACATAGAATGATTTTGGAAATAGATTATTTATTATTAGTTATTATTTCCCAAAACCATAAAACTATATTTAACTATTGTTTTTGAAGTGAGTTTTACTTGCGTTGATAATTCCTAGATAAATGCACTATCTGAAATAATGTTGTTTTTAATTTGAACATATATATTTTTTTTTAAATCTTCCATGTGCAGACATCGAAAAATATCAATTTTATTATATGTACATTTTCTGTTTGAAGTACAAAACTTCATTAGGCGCGTTGGGAACTATCTGGCAACGGAACAGAATACAACAATGAAAAAGATTAAAAACGTCATATAAAAAATGTCAATTGTAATACAAAAAACCACTTCGCTAATAGATTTACTAGAGTAAACACCGTTATATTTATATTTTACATAAAAATAAAACGCAATTTCAAATTAGCGTTAAACTTCTCTAACCAATACTGTAATCACTACACCTGGAGATTGGCGGAGTCAGGAACCATTAAACTCCCGACACTAACTACCGTTACCGTAACCGACACAGGTACAGGTGATTGGTGAGTCACCTCCGATATTAAAGGAAAGCATTTGGTATTCGATTGCCATCATATTTATGTAATGAAATTAGGGGCATAGTTTTAGCCGAAATTTTCCAATAAATTAGAAGTGTGGCAGTACAGTGCGATGCCTACTCAGCTGAGCATGCCGCAGGTTATCGACCTCCCCGTCACTTTGGTCACGCCGTGTCCGCTAGAGGGAACATAAATTGCGTGCTAATTTTTTAACCTTGGATTATGTTAACTCTATCTTTCTTATTTTTTAGATTATGCAATCTCTATTTGAATATTGAAGCTGACTAACGAGTCACTCTATATATGTTTTCTCCACATTTTGTGCCTGTTTACACAAAAGTAGAGTTTGAAAATTGTAATATAATTTTGTAGTAGTAGTTTATAATAGTTAATATAAAAACAATTTAAATGTATTTCGCGCGCAATAATATATTTGCAAACGATTCAAAGTTATTATCTCTCTCAGCAATACTAGTGAGCCAATTTTTTTAGTATTTTATTTGTTTCTTCCGTTTTATCATATGTTTTTACACCATAGGTTATGGTGCCGGTGCAGAGGGTGGTGACTACTCGTACTCCTGTTCCGACTCCGAGGAAGACGACGATGATGATGAAGATGAGGAATCCTCTGAGGAGGAGGAGTCTGAAGAGGAACAGCCCGAGACATCGAGCAAGCCCACTTAAGCTGATATAGATACTGTTGTATATAAAATATATGGCATAAATATTTTATTGTCATTTATATTGTGTTTAATTTTCAAATTAAGTTCTTGTTGCAATAACATATATCAACTGGTTGGAAAGAAACCAAATAAGAACTATAAACCCTTTTTGAATAATTCTTAAACTGCCTACAACTTCAAAACATAAGTACTATTTTCAAACACTGTAAAATAGAACATTTATGGTATATTACAAAGTTATTTTGATTTAATAAACAAACTATAACACCTACTTTATTTTTATTTACTATATTTTATGGGACCAACTCGGAAATATAATCATTCAAAAAAAAAGAATTTTGAAAATCTTTTAATAATTGGTGGAGAAATCCAGCAGCAAGAAAGGCAAACGAGCATAAAAAAGGTACATGCAATTAAATTTATAACCTCCTCATTCTTTAAAGTCGTTAAAAAATAAAATTCATAGTCAGACTTCATCTAGGGTTGTGGTACAACAACCATAAAAGTATTATTATTCTTTTTTTCAATAATTTGTTTTTTCCATAAGATATTGTTTATTTTTTTTGAGATAACTAAGAGAAGATAGAAAAGAAGACAAGAATACTATGAAAATATTCTGAGGCTAGACTTATTCACAAATTAATATCCTAATAATTATTAAAATTTAATTAGTTTTGTAAGTTGAACTGTTAAGTGAAATTATTCATTAACTAAGTATGCATCTTTTTTCCTAATGGAAATGTGAAACAAGCAAAAAGTTAACCTAATCGTAAGCAATCATCGCCAGATTGTAAAATCATTCATTAGGACTAGGTTGTTTTATAAATAACTACTAGGAATGCCAATTTCAGTTTCACAAAGTGAAAGTATATAGTAATGAATTTCGAATTATCTTCTACTGGATACGTCAAACCAGAGATGAACATAACGTACTTGCATCTATTATAATGACATTTGCTTTTTGAATGATGAGATAAGAATCTGACCTTTAAACCTTACATTGATTTACTATCTAATAGAATATGTAAGCTAATCTACATGTTTAAGCAATTACGTCATGTCACTGATTCTTAGATATTAAAAATACTTTATTACACTATGTCTCAGTCAGTTCTAATATATTGCATTACAATATAGGGTGGTGCCGCCAAATCTCACATGATAAGAAAAGAACGCGCTCAGAGGGCTATTATAAAAGCTATCTGCTTTAAGAAATTTCTTTTTACTACAGCCAAACTTTATACCTCTCTTATTAAGATCTAACTGTCCATCAATTTTTTTATTAAACACAGTATTAAAACAACACAAAATAATTCCAAATAATCGGAGACGATACCATCTAGTTGCTAAAACTACTCGCTTCAAATGCTCATTCAGTCATAGAATCTTCCGTTTCCTTGGACTATTCTTATTACAAAAATAGCTTTGGGAAAAATCTGTGTAGGATTGGTTGTTGAAGTTAAACTATAATGAATCTTTTAATATAGTCTAAAATACTGACACTAAAGCCTCCTTATATATTTTTTTAAATATTCTTACCCATATACACTATAACGCAATTCCATATCACACACTAAAAAAAAATATATTAGATTAATGTTCTCGTGCCTCATTTTATTTTATTCCTTTGTTGTTGTTAGTCTGTGTTGGCCTTTTTGTATAATCTAAAATCTCTTTTTTTAATCAGTAAATAATTATATGCCTTTAACAAGGGCCTGGTGGATTGTAATAAAAGTGTAAACACCACTCCCACAAACTATGTTTTATTTCCATAATTTTGACATTTATGCTTTGTTCATGTTTGTGGAGGGTAAAACAACCGTATTTTATTTTTATATTTATTTTAAAACGTGGGCCAGTGTCGATTTGTTTTTCCCGCCTTAAGATAGTGTTGCCAAGAGTTAAATACAAAAGGTTTTCTTTAACATAAATGTCAGATAATACCAATCCGGTAATACACGCACAGTGACGGCCCGAGCCGAGGTTTCCTCTGGGAGCCCTCGAGTTAGTCACTCTTAAACGCCTACCTCAACTCCGCCGGATCTGCAGAGGGCCTTCTGGCCTGCAGTGATGATGCCCGCGACAAAAAAAAACAAAAGTCAGACAATAGTTTAGCTAAAACATGATTTGAATTGGGGTGAAAAATACAACAGAACCTAATTCAATGATAAAATTTTGGTTTCAAATTCCTTTTACGAGTATATTTTGTAAAACTACCAATTTATTGCACATTTTTGAAAGTCATGGCCTGCAATAACTTTCAACTCGCTGAATTCTGTTTTTAAATAACATAATTGTGTCAGAAGTTGTATGAGAAAATATATAACATCATATATCATTGAGTTTTGAAGATATTTACTGTAAATTTGTTTAAAAAAATTATGAAACAATTTAATTTATAAATATTTAATGAACATGTAATTGTTCTTGCAGGGATACCAATAATATTAAAACAATAAATTTTTCTACCGCTTACTTTAGCTTATTTTTTCTTTTTTATATTGTGGGTTCCTTTTTTTCTAAAACATTTGATAAACATACACATTGAAGTCATATAATACGTAAATAATTGTAATCGTATTATTTTAAAATATAAAATGTTTAGTAAAATTAGAAGGAGTTTTAGTATTTTTAAAAACTAAAAGTTTTATATATACACATATTACAGACTAATATTTCTATTGTGGTAAGCTTTTTCGTTATGTAGCAACATTAAATTTAATATTCTCAGTTATTGGTAGTTTACTGTAGTAGATGTAGATAGCAGTGAGTGACAGCAACACACAACGCAACGCAACGATTGCCAATAATGCACTGAAACGAAAATATTGGTGTTAATTTTTTTATTCATTTACATATAGCGTAGCTTGTTCAGTGGAATATACATCCTATTAAAACAATATTCCGTCCGTGTTGTTGTGAAGTGCGTGGCGATGGGACCGTCAAAGGGCGGTCGGTGAAAGTGCTTGGTGTTTTGTGACCGTGATCAAGTTAGCGAGAGTGGGTGAGGATGGGCGTGGGGCTGCAGCCGCTGGAGTTCACCGAGTGCCTGGCGGACAGCCCGCACTTCCGCGAGAACCTGCAGCGCCATGAGAAGGAACTCGAGAGGACTAGTCAGCAGATCAAGCGACTCATCAAAGAAGTCAAGGATGTCGTGCAGGCTGCTAAGCGTAAGTCAACCTTTAAGCTTGTAGCTGCCTATTCGTCTACTAATTAAGTCCTGATTTACTTGTTATCCAATTATCGATTTAATTTTCGCAAACAATATAAATGTAAACATTGTGGAATATTGAAAAAATTATAAACATTTTACTTTTTTCTACTTAAAATAATAGTTTCTAGATGTTTTAGCATTTAGCATCTTTGACTCATTGTAAGTAGTCGTTGAGTTTACTGTTGGTTTGTGTTCACAGTGTGCCACTTGTAGTGCAGATAACAATGCAAGTGGGCCACTCTATAGGTGTAAATGTATTTGGCCTTGGTCACTCTGACATTATATAACCTTGCTATGTATTAAACTATGCACTGGTTAAATAAAATCAAATAAGCTTTTAAGGATGTCTAAATATTTTTGATAACAAAAAAATGTAAGAAGCACCATGCTAATATAAATATTATAAATATGAAAATAAATATAAATGTTGTAATTTCTAAAAAAATATTGAGATAATTAAATAACTGATATAATTATTCTGTGATTCCTCCATAATATTAAATAATTATTAACTTTGGCAATTTAATAGTTCCAGTAAAATCTAATTTTGTTATGGTAAAGTATGTTAACAAAGCAATCTTGAAGTTAATTAACAATAACAATAGAAATGGGTAAAAATAAAGAACTTGTGATTCACACTATAAGTTATAATTGAGTGTATATGTTTAATTTTGTGTATATATATTTAATAAATGCAAAAAGTTTGGAACTGTGAGGTATTGGTTGTTCATCAGTTATGGACTAACAGACGCCCACATGCTGCTAAAAGTCAATTAATAAAAGAAGAAAAAAACCAGACACTCCATGTTGGTTTGGCTTATCATATCTCTCCTCCACAATGCTACAATTATGCTTTTTGGTTGTCATTTAATGTTTATTAACTGACAAAACATTTCTTTTATGATATTTGAAGTAAAATTTTGCAATGCAGTTTATTTTCCAAAATATTTGATGTGATAGAATTGAGAAATCAGAACTAAAAAACTATTGTATTTATATATTGTCAATATATAACATAAAAATAGCTAATATATACATATATAATAGCTTTTCATAAACACTTAAATACATGTTAGTATACAAAAGATAAAGAAATTATTGAAAAAGTGATTTGATTACAAAAAAGTATCTGAAAGAGAGAATCTATGAATTATATTTAATTCTAAAATTGACAATTGGCTGTTAAAGAAGATTTTTAATGTAGTAATAATAATAAACACTTTATAATTTTGCCACACATAATATTGAGTAAAACCAAACAGCAAGGTGTGACTCAATGAAGCCAGTCAATAAATTACATAATCACTACCAATTCATTGTGCTAGTTCACTTTTTTTTGTCCTGCTTGTTCATTATTACAAATATGCATATTTAAATTGCCTTATGCTTATGAGTTTTCAGAAATAATATTGTATTTATATTATTCAGCTGACTGCTAAGATGATGTCATCTATTGGTTGGATAGACAAGATCTTTCAAATTGACCCCTGTTTCACTTTTAATTCAATAATAGGACCATTCTAGTATCATAACAATGCAATACTAATCCTGCTATCCTACTTAAGTTAAATGGTGAGTTTGTATGTTAGTGTGTATGTAATTTTATAAGCTAAAACTACTTGATAGATTGTGATGCAAAAATTTCTAGAAAAAATCTAATAAACTTAATTTAAAACCCTATATGAGCATATGAGTATGAATAAAGCAAACTGAGAATAATTTTGTCATTAATTAAGATTTGCATAAGTTTGATTTACAGTTTTTGCTTCATTGAAGGTTTATTTTAATCTTACAGTGAACATTGAAAATATACCACCAGCATATAAATATACCCTTCTAATATACAACCCGAGGATGTTATATTTTGAATCCAAATCAAAGTATTTTACATGTTTATATCAGAAATCATACAAAAATCTCAGTGTAAATGCTTTTACCTGCTATTTAATTTATTGATTTCCTTTTTAGTGTCATAAAATATTATGAAATAGCTTAAAACCTTTCTGATAGCTTGAAATAGCTTGAAACCTTCTGAAATGTGCTGTATAATCCAAACATTTTTTTTAAATACAACTTCCATTGTGATGAATATAAAACAAATGAATTTTTAGACTTATAAGTACAGATTTCGGTTCCATATCACCTGAGCGGGCTCAATTACGAAACGCTCGCCGTGTTTATCAATACGCTGATAAGGAAGGTTGATAAGTGATAAGGGAAGGTGCGAGTTGTAAATATGTGTGCTTTGGTGTGTTGGAACAACTCGTTAGCGCGTCGTGCTCGGAACCGTCTAAAGGACATCTAAGATGTTTCTTACAATATACAGTAATCCCTCCTATATTTAGATACCTTTAATACGCATTTTCATGTACCTCGCAGAACACGTGTTTACAAATCAAATTTTATTAAATTATAAAGACAATGAAACTTCTAAAGGTCATACGACGTGATTTTTTATTACGCGAAACTAATATACTTTGTTACATTACTGTACTGTTTTTTTTTCTTACAATATATTGACTTTGATATACCGGCGGCGATCGGCGAAATGGGCCAAGTATATGGAGAAAACATTCAAGAATAAAATCTTATATCCTAAATCCTATCTATAGTGTAACAACTATCAGTTTACCGTAGTCGCATGCTCCTTATCGTTATCTGCTAGGCTCCTAAGAGTAGTTGCGTGATGTTAGATGGTCTTAACAATTTATCATGAATCTGTTAATCATACAAAATATTTTTCTAAATTTCCACTAGTACTTTTGAGATCTAGTGCGTCTGAATCTATTTATAACAAAAATATATAACGTAGATAAAATAGATAGATAGATAACTCTTTATTGATCACCAAAATTACAAGTATGTACAATAATTTTACAACAAATAAAAATTATAATGTTATAATACATCCTTTACATGAGGTTATCAAGAAGTTCTATTCTCCAAAGGTATATAAATTAAAAGTCGATCGCCCATTATTATAAGCACAAATAATAAGATTATATTAAAACGGTCTTGTACGTACAACACGGCACAAATAATAAAATTTAAAAAAGTATTCAAATAAAATTAGCGTTATATATGTGTATCCGTTGTCATAATAGTACACAATACTGTTGTTTGTACTTTTGTTAAGATAAATGAGCTGCACATAGACGAAACAAGGATAATGATGAAGCTAATACGCTACCTCGGTATACTCTTCTACTACTATGTAACTGGCATAAAGGAAATAACTGAATAAGCTCAAATATTGGGTTATTGATGGTAGGTAAGACTGTCTAAACCATATATAACGAATTTTCCTTACCGCCTTCGTGGTCTAGTGGTATCCTTGCCCGGAGGCTGTGGGTTCAAATTCCCCGAGGGGATAATAACTTTGTGACGTAGTTTCTTGGTTAGGTTAGGGCAATGCGAGCTGACCACTCGATTGTCGGATAACTAAGATGGTCAATGTGTTGGATGGGCATGTAAAAAGTAGATACGCGTCTCTTAAAGAGGCTACGACTGTAAATGAACAGAGAGTGTGTAAGTGAGCACCTGTGTCTGCGCCTACACTTGAACACTATAATATCTCCTGCTCAGCTGATCTCCGATGTAGGTTGGACACCGACGCAATTGGGTGAACAATATTATTATAGCGTATACAACAGTAAAGTAAAAAGTAAGTAACATTCTTGTCCCACTGCTGGGCAAAGCATCTTCCAGACAGGGCATCATTGTTTACCACGCGGCCTAAGTGTGTAATGGCGGACTTCACATATCTTAGAAACATAATTTTTTGGATATGCCGGTTTCCCCACGACGTTTTCCATCACCGCAAAGCACGTGGCTAGAACTTAAAGTTGCAATTAAAAAAATTTGGGGATTGAACTCAGGCCCCTAGTAAACAGATTTAAAGGCGCCCGGACACTGAGCTACCACGGCTTAAACAATAGTGTTAAAAGGAAACTATTTTACAAATATCGTTGATATTTATTTTTAAATTCCTGTTGTTACCTTTATGGTATTCATAGTCATGGGACACATCAAATTGAAAGCTTTGGAGTAAACTTTCATTTGTTTTTGATCGTTCGATAAGTTTATGGGAACATGACAGCTGTAGGGACATTTTCAAAATCTGTTAATAAACGCCAGAGTTTCGAGATATAGAACAAAAATTAATCGACCTTAATGGGACTTACTCCCTTTTTGAAGTCAGTTTAAAACACAACCCTACCTTAAGTAAATGAAACTTGCTTCAAGTTACGCGTTAATTCCTTTAGATAAGGTATTGGCGCTTATCGTAATCGGGTAAATGTATTTCGTTATGGACACACGCAATTCTCGATGCACGAATGCTTGGCACGCTTTGATTGACTTCAAAAATGGAGGAGGTTCTCAATACGGATGTTTCTGCTCTTTTCTATATTTTCAAGGATATCTACGCCATTTATGAACCCTTTTTAAAAATATCTTTTTATCTGGCATTAAGTCATTTAAGAAAAATCGGCTCAGTAGTTTGTTTTTTGAATCAAAACTACGGAGAAAATATGTCCCGAAATACACTTAGGCGATTGAAATCGATTTTTGTAACTTTCTGTGGAAATAAATTTTTTGTCGTTCCGATAATGGCACTTTCGTCCGTCACGATTTTCCAGAGGGACACAGTTATCAGAATTTGTGTAATTTAATTATTTTTATATTATAAATTGTGATGATCCATTGGTGCAGTTGCTAAACCGTTGATTTGGGCGTCGCCAGTCGGGGGTTAGACTTCTATCGGAAATAATTATTAACCGACGAAAAAAAATGAGGTTTTCAATTCGACGTATATTTTTGTTTCTTTTTATGTACGACCACGCATAACTTTTCATCGAGTAGTCCGATTTTGGTAATTCTTTTTTTATTAGAAAGGGCATACCGCGAGGGTGGTTCTGTATAAATTTGGAAAAAATATTCCAACCCTAAGGGGAAGATAACATCATTACAAATTCTTTTTTTTTTTTCTCGGCTTCTTAGCGGTGTATCGATATAAAACATATATGTACTTAGTTTTAAGTTAGGCTACTAAAATACAACTGAAATTTGCGTCCATTTTGACGCAGTAGTTTTTGGGTGGTGGGCGTACTACTAAACTACACACAGAACATACCCATACCAAAAAATACCAAAAAACTTACTTTGGTCTCTATTGCTATCGTAAATGCAGCTCATGTTAATCCTTTCAATATTTCCTATGTATAGGCATCGGCGAGTTACAATTTTATGATCTGTATAGGTTACCTTGTCTTTTGTTATGCTTCTTATTCGAATTATGTTGATATCTTTGAAAACGTGTGAAAGAAAACAGTTTTTGTTCTGCACTTGCAAGTCCTCCGACAGTGAAATGTTATACCGTGTTGTCGTGTCTTTGCGTAAAAAGAAAAATTTAAAGATTGATACATCTGACCGCAGAGTTAAGTCTAAGTTTTCGAACTGGCGGTCATTTTTTTGTATATTGTTAACGAACGAGCTTAAATAATAATATAATATTTTGAATTTGATTTTCAAAAATCTGAAGTGGTTTATGTATCGATGGTTAGCTTTTGGGAGTTATCCTAATACAGTTTATTTTCACAGAAAATTGAAAATACCTATAAAAAAAAATCAAAGGCTTTAGAAGTGTACTTTCGTGACCTGTTATTTTGATTTTAAAAACTGTTGAACCACTTTTTATATAAAAAAAAATTATAACGAAGATATTGATTGCAGATAAAAAAATGATTTCTTTATCTGCAATTATATATTTTCGAAATACGGTTCATAAATGAGGAAGTTGGTTTTAAATTAACAGAACTCGGCCCACAGTTCACATAAACATCGTGTAACACGTACATGTGAAAAAAAAAGTCTCATATCTTACATCCCCAAAAAGCGTAGAAGAAAACCTTCACAAACGCGAGCAAACCCGCAGACAAAAGTTATTTGGTGAGAGAGGATGATGATTAATGGACGCAAGGGTCAACGCCCCATCGCGCCCGAGCAACGAGTGACTAATAAATGGTCACAAAGTGTGCAATGATGAATCAAGGCAACAATCACGCTAACACACGTAATTATACCAGTAATAAAGAGCAAATTATCGCTTTAGCCTTAATTAATCCTGACTTTTATTCAGATTGCACAACTTCCGAAATAGTCCCAGAAAAATTTCATTAAAGAATAGTCCAGTTGTTTGATTTTGAACCAAAATAACCGATGAAACATGTCGGAAGTACACTTAAGATGTTTGATGTCGGCTTTTTGTAATTTCAGTTGAAAATAAACTTGTTAGGTTTCTACACCTCAAAAGGATAAGAGAATCATTATGATATCTTTATGTTATTCCATTTCGATTTGAAATTTATTTCAAAAACTAAGGTTTTCAATATAAAATCTATGATGAAATTAAGCTCATCGAAAGATATAGCGTGTTCAATTGCAGACTTGGTACCATATTAATTTGGTAAAAAAATACTAAAAAATATGTAATAATTCAAATTAAAATCTACTTAGCACAATTTCAAGTAGTACACACATGCCTTTAGTAATCAAATAATTTACAATATCAACCAAATTTCCGGCAAGATCTAGTTTGTGAAAGCATTAGCTCATTACATAAACTTTGTCTGTGGGTCCATCGTGTCATCGAGGGGTCGTTAATTGGGGGCCCAGCTGCTTCGAGAGCGGGGAGTGTCACCCACTTTGGTAAGTGGGTTCTGGTTACCACACCACTTGTCCAATACGAGTGGTGGAAAACGACTCTGGAGATCGTTATACTAATGAAGTATGATTAAGTTGAGAATAGTAAATTTGTTTCGTAATAATGTAGACATAGCGTAAATATAATATAGTTTGGTTAAATTACCATTGTTTTTAATGTAATGTAATGAGTAAGAAGAAATCGTTTGGTTTATGAATGTCTTGTTATTTTAATGATACTAATGCGTTTACGATTTTAAAATTTTGTTTGCTTGTCTCACTTTCTTTCAATGTTTGTGGCCCAAAAAGTGTGCTTATTTATTTCTCTGTACAACATGTAACTATATGCAAAACAGTCAAGATACACAATCGGCGTTTGAAAAACTACACGGGTATAATATTAAATTATGCACGAATTTTGTCTAGGGAAGCTTCAATCGTAATTTTTTCTGCTTGGACCTTTGTAAGAAACGCTCATAAATCTTGCACTTTAGTGACAGCCCTAAGACAAACATACAGCCATATTCCTTTGAATGAATTTGGGTTTATGTTAAGCGTTGATGATTTCACTAAATACAGAGATTTTGGATTATTTAGAAGATGTACAACTGCATCACTATTGAACGCGGTACTGAGTTGTACATTTACGTCTTTTAGTTATAACTTTATTTCCTCGGCATTATCTGAAAATACTAGAGCTCTATAAAATAGTCGACGATCAATGATATTATGCGATCGATGCTGAAAAAGTGGCGTTCACAAAGCGTGGGATCGAACTTGGGACGCGACCTGTTACGTGAACTATTGTGTGGGCACCAAGTTCATTGTTAGCCTCGTGTGGGAACGACACGTTATACAACGTATCAAACACTGGCTCGAGTGTAAAGGATTTAGTTTGTTAGTGAGTATCTTATATTCTTAACAGAGTCAGATAGATTTAACTGGTCTAAAAGATTTCCGTATTACGCTACTCGACAAATGTGACGTTTACTAAAACTATATAAAAAAATAATTTCGACTTTTGAATACATAAATGTACATGTAATTTTTATGGAAAGGAAGACAAACGAGCAGACGGTACACCTGATGGTAAGTGAAGACGCGAGTGCGTTGTCAACCTGGGAAATTGGATAGAATAGATTTATTGGATAGGATGGGTTGGGATTGAGGATTTTGAAGGGAATAGAGTGGGAAAAGAAAAGGGTTGACACGGCCATCCGGCATCCCCAAAAGTCATGCATACTTTATTTTATGCCGACTTTATAAAGGGCGGTGTTACCTGCTTCCCCGGAAGAGCGCGGCCGTAGAAGTGCAGCAAAAGCTGCGAAAAGATGTTATGCTCTACCACCTGATGTTATGTAAAACATCGTACATTCAAACGAAACAACATAAGATTTAACTTAAATACTTCTCGGATTGCAAGTAAGCAATGTGCACTTGATCTCGGTGTTGGCGTTTCGGGAACGAATAGTAAACAAATATAATATTTCCTTTGAAGATAACATCTAAACACAATAAGTGTAACAAACATAACCGCGTGTCGGAATGTGTCTTATGATAGCTTTATGAAGTGTAATTTTACGTTTGTGATAAAGGATGTGGCTGGTTAGTTAAGTTAAAACACTAGTTTGGATTTATCAAAGCTAAACGTGAAATGAGTAAAGGGCCTCTGTCATGTCAGATATCAGTGTTTCTTCTAGCTATGTGAGTGTAGGAATATTGTACCTATGCCTTCTTCTTCTTCAATTGTTTTTTATGGCAAGAAATACAAACGAGCAGACGGTTCACCTGATGGCAAGCGATCCCGTCGCCCATAGAAACACGTAACAATCGCAGAGTCGCGAGTACGTTGTCAACGTGGGAAAAAGTATTGAATAGATTTATTGCACAAGATGAGGTCGGGATTAAGGATTTGGAGGGGAAGGGAGTAGGAAAAAATGGGTAGCCATGGCCATCCGGCAACCCCAAAAGTCATGCATACTTTATTTTATACCGACTTCCCCGGGTGAGCGCGGCTGTATAACTGCAGCAAAAGCTGTGAAGAGATGTTATGCTCTATCGATCTAGATAATTTTTCAAGAAAAGACATAATCACCGGCGCTGACTACAGGGTTGCTACTTGACTTTCAAGTAGATTCGTCGTTTTAACGAAAATTCGAGAAGGATATTATTGGTTACAATAGGATTAGGAATACGTCAGTATCGTTTATGATATAGGTCGGCGAACTGTGACCCGCGAGTCACCGAATAACCCAATTATCGATGCCAAGTGACACATTTCAGATCCAAAAGTAAAGTACATAAATAAATTACGCAATACAACATCGATTTATTGTGCACAAATAGTGACAATTTAACAGTTAATCGTAGGGACATAGTGTAGAAAAACTATTTGTCCACTGGCCACTCAATAGGGTTCCCATTATTATAAATAATAAAACCCTGTTATGACCTGTAGTAACCCTCCTCAAAATATAACTATACAAACCACATTGACTGTACATAAATAGTTTTATTTGTAAAACTATATTCTCATATGAAAATATCCCTAACTCAAACGTCTTTTCGTCATTCATGTTTTCATTGATTTTGACACGTGGCCATGAAAGGCTCGATCTGTGGTATCGAACATAAACAGAATACACTTCAGACTTTCAGACTTTAAGGCCACGCTCGTCCGGGGAAGTACCACCGCCCTTTGTAAAGTCGGCATAAAATAAAGTATGCATGACTTTTG
>JAOCPS010000015.1:84766-97526 GCA_025505425.1 Graphium colonna
AACGCTACCTTGAGGTACTCCAGATTTTGTCAAGGTCATTTGAGATCTGTGTGGCATTAAAATGTTATTATGATCAGTCCACATAATTTCTACACATTGCATTCTAGATGACAAATAAGACTCAATCCAATTTAGTGCAGTACCTCTGACACCATATTTATCTAACTTACATAGTAGAATATCATCACCGTGTCGTACGAGGCGGCGTGCCTATCTCGTCGAGGCCATCCACCCCGTCCTACGCCAGTGGGTGGAGGCGAGACATCGGGAGCCGACTTACTTCCTTGCGCAGCTTCACACAAGGCAAGGCTGTTTCGGCCGTTACGTGTGGGATGCCACGTGGAAATGTGAAATGTGGAGAAGGCTGTTCCGAGGAGAGCGTCATAGAATGAAGGGAGGGGTTTAATTTCTAGCCCCTTCACACACGAGTCGAGCCCGAAAGAACTACCCTAGCGGGGCCGTGGATAAACTAAGGTAATAACCACACCCTGGTCAGGCGAAGGAGGAACACCGTGGGGTTTAGTCGGTAGCACTACATGAAACTATCCTTGCTGCCCTGGAGTACGGACGGCGAAATGCGAAGATTGCATTCCCCGCGTCAAAAAAAAAATGATAATACAATTCTGAATAACTGATAAAATACCTTGCGCCAATTTTTCCTTGTCTGTCATCCCTGCGGCTTGGTCCTCGTCATCAGACAGTCTAAAAATAAGAAAAACAAAATCGAGAAAAATCTAATAGTAAAGAAGTAAAACATTAAAAGGAGATGCTTATAGTATACATCAATTGTTTTTTAAAATCACTATTATGTCAAAATTATTAGTTTAAGTAATTTATAATTTTAACACATATACCTGTTTAATTATGATGACATACCTATGAGTATAATAAATAGCTTAGCCTACACTAATTGTAGATTCAAACTTTGCGTCTGTGATTTATGTCATAGTAACTTCATCTTATTTTATTATTTTCCCTTAGTTGTTACCGCCAAATCATTGCTAATAAAAATTATAGATTGATGTATGTGCACGGGGACTATGAGCATAACTTAAAGTTCAAAATACAGAATACCAATTGTTTGATATCATTGTCACCCAACTATGAGACAGTATTTATTGGGAGCTTTCCGAGCTCATAATAATTAATTCATCGCAACCCATTTGCATACACATGCTCACACATTGTGAAGAAAGTGTAAACATACTAAATTGTAAGTAAGCATGTAAATACTCCTGTAGACACACACTCATCTGTAAGCATGCCCACATACACACGTGATATTCAGGTCATGTTTGGTTGGATTAGAAGCCGACCCCAAGTTATTTAGAAAAAGGTTAGTACAGCCACTGACCTGTAAACGGGCGCGTGGGGCGCGAGCGCGTCGCACGCCGTGCACCGCCACGCGGCCGACACGTTGCGCAGCCCGCAGCCGCAGCGCCACGCGCGCCGGGCCAGCGGCGCCGAGCCCACACACGACCATCCACTGACATATAACAACAAGTCAATACATATACGGAAACCAAAAATCTAAGTGTGCAATGAATTCGCCAGCTGCATTCCCGGACCAGTACAAATTTGGGACCTGGAGAGATCTTAATTTTAAAGGCAATAAATAGCAGATACATTTCAACTCAAAAACTCCACCCTTTTTTGAAGTATGTTAAAAACAGACAGAAACCAAAACTATTTATAACTTAATACATATAGTATTGAGCCCCCATACATTATTTTTTTTTAAATCTTCAAATATTTATTTACAAGGAAATTAATTGCTAACTATTCACTAGTATTTCCTATCAATTGTTGTATATTGTATACTGTATATTATATACTGGATTACGATAAAGGCATTCTAGGCACTTGTTGATGAACACATCAACTGCAACATAATTGAGCAACCTGATTTTTAGTAGATAAATGTGTTAATATTTTAAGGTTTGCAAAATTTGTGGTTTTAAAATACCTACACATATTATAATTCATATATGTCTTAGTTCAATCTACATTAAATATGGTACCTTAGAGTACCTCATATAACATAAGAGTGCTAGTATCACTTATAGCACCTTAAGTCGGGTGTAAGCAGCGGTGCATAATTTTAATGTAAAATATTGTAACCATTATGTTTGTTGAATTCTTTCTGTGACTAAAGATTTTAAAAACATTTCTTTATGGGTGATCCATTAAGAAATTTCAATTTTCAAAATCATCTTATGGTTCATTCATATTACTGCTTCCTTTTGTTATTGTTGTGATCATTCAAACTGTTAGATATTATTTTAAAAGAATTTTCAACAAGGGTTCACACCTATGCATATTGTACAAACTATATCTTGACCCATAATGAAACAACCATATCATATACAAACAAATGTCATTGTCTTGTGTCTGATATTGCAGATGTTCTGCACCTTTTATTCTTAGTCACTTTTACAAAAAAAAACAATATATTAAATTATTATTATTAAATATACATTGAATTATTTTTATTATAAATATATATTACTTTACTAATCTATTAATACTAATATTGTATTAATTATATTATCAACAATTTTTAAAAAGAAAAATGACACAGGAAAAACGATAAATTCAGTGCTCAACAAATCTTTTGCAACTTGGCTGTATTCGCAGTATCATAAAATTATCTACCATTATAAAGTTACCATTTTGTTTAAACTGTTGTAAAAATTACTCTAAACTAATATAAATATTGTCATTTGCAATATAAAATTTTTGCATAGGTAATCCCAATGTTTACAATTTGGTTGTCAATGCAAAGACAATGTATAGGTTACTAGTGCTCTATGGTTACTTATGTGTACTCTAAGAGTATTACTTATCCAAAACAAGTTTGGCACAAAGCTTTGATAATATGCAAAACAAAAACAGAATATACACCAAATATAAATTCAACTGTTTAGAGAAATAATAACATATTACATAAAAAGTATTACCTTTCAAGATACATATGAATAAATATAAGCTACCATATGCCATATTTGAAACCTGCATAGTATAAATCAATCTGCTGTTATGTAAAATGAATTGATTTCATACAATTCCATTATAAATTAACAAAGTGATAAATGTTATACTTAAATTGGCTTAAAATGTGATAAAATATTGACCGTAGTTATATTATTATTTTTTAAGCCATAATATGTTACAGACAGCACAAATATTACACTTAGGGTTTCAAACTTTCTCTTCGGTTGCTTTCATATATGATAATATAGAAAAGTTTTTAAAAAGCTAAAGGCTGCAAGTATGTCAAGTTTTATTTAGCTTTGTTAATTTTATCTAGTAAGGAAGATACAAACATTACCATATTAATATACTTATAATTTTGATTATAAATTGATCGTACAGAATTTGTATGCAGTTAAATTGTGACTCAACTTGATTTTTATGTTAATTTGGAATTTTAATTAGATCATCTTGTAGAATTTCATCATCTAATTTTTGCTGTCTTTTTTTTCTTTACATTCAAACACAGTTAAATGATTTAATTATATCTGTATTGTATACAAATACCATGATATGGTTTATCTTACAGCAGTGATGAAAATAATATTTCTTTATGTTCACAAGATGAATTCTAATTGGAAAATTATAAATTAAAATGTTTTATTTTTTCAAGAATATAAGCAAATAAGTAATATGATAAAATAAATATTAATCTATATTTTATTTAAATTAATGATGACAGAAAGTTTCTTTGTGTATGAAAATATAAGAATCGTTTTTTCTATGAAAATGTTTTAAAGCCAAGAAATAGTAAAAACGTAATTAGAATTCAGAACTATTAAGCGAAAAATGATTACTGTAATACAAAAAGCTACGCTACAATCGGCAATCGAACTACTACATACCTATAACTATCATAAGTATTCGAAGCCGAAAGCTACATTTACGGTCGAATAATAACATACATCCATCAGTATTAGGCTGCCAAACGGTAAATCTGATAATTAACTCTATCTGTATCGACA
Source organism: Graphium colonna (assembly GCA_025505425.1). NCBI lineage: Eukaryota > Metazoa > Arthropoda > Insecta > Lepidoptera > Papilionidae > Graphium > Graphium colonna. Next base: position 88,765 of record JAOCPS010000015.1, read on the forward strand.
CAACACAATGCAATGGAACTCATAACCTAAATATAGGACGAGAAAATCGATAATTTGTGACATTACCAACAATGGTTGGATTTGTCATTATGTACGACAAACACGAACCTATTAAAGTTGCTGGTCGTCGGTATGATGATAGTCTCAGAACCAGGTGTTGTGCCGCCGCTTTTTTCCGTCCGAGAAGCGTACTCCGACGATGAATCTCCCGTAAAATAACGTTTTTGTGAACCACTGTCATGACTCGAAATTCTCTTTGTACCACATTTTAAACATTTCACACTCTCTGTTGGATTGATCTGACCACACGCCTGACAATGCCATTGCAGCACCGATGCGATGGAGCCCATTTTAATTCACACATGGCTATGTAACCATACAACGCTTCGTTTAAAGAAACAATTTACTGTTCAAGAAAAATGAAAACAGCTGATCCACCATGTTGTTTGTATATAACTTTTTTATAGGAGTGTTGCTACATCCAAAAATGTGTTTAATGCTTTGACTTCATTGAACAGATATTTTATATTCTTTTGATAAAATAGTTTCACATTGGGTATTATTAAATTTACTAATATGTTATTTATGACACTATACAGACAGTTATATAGTGGAATGATATAGTGGAAATAATATACTGGAAATGTTTCAAAATCTAGTGATAATAAGAAACTGAAAGTGTTTTATACCAATCATAAAACAAAATTATTGTAACGATTATTATTCAAGTATGTTATTTAATATCAGTTATGGTATAAATTTACGAAATTAGCATCATTTTACTTTCTTTTAAATCGCATTTACCGGTGTTATATGTGGAAATGTTTTATATATGGGTTCTACTACTAAGTTGACTGTATAAATTAGGAAAAATTTCTTACCCATTGTAATAAATATACATTGTAGATAGGTTGACAAACGTTATATGTCTTTAATGTTACAACATCCCGTGCAAAGCTGGAACTGATAATTATAAGCTTTATAATATAAATAAAAAATAAACATATAAATAAAACTAACAGGTTGCAATAACTATATCGTTTTACTTCTAGTTTTATTAAGCGCCATCTATAGATCGTAGATAATTTGATATCAACATTACATACATACACAGTAATAAAAGAGATGATGTAAATGGAGCAAGGGCTAGATGGCGCTTATTTATAAAATGAATAGTAAACAATTTATATCCCATAGCATATTTTAAACGTTTAATATTTTGCTTATAGCCGTTTTTGCCTATTATGGCAGGATTTTTAACGATTTTAAGTGTTTTTCAATATTAAATCAATCTGCTTGAAGTTTGTTTTGCTTTTGTTTAAAATATGGATATTGAAAATAAAGGTGCATAATATGGTAATAACACAAAAAGCTTTTGCTAATGTTGATAACATTAAAATTAAATAAAATAGTAAATCAGTATTATATAAATTAAATAATAAGATAGTATCATATTCTTTTTAAGAAGAAGATAATCAACTCGCGGAAGACTAAAGAAATGCCGACGGAGGGTAAAAACTTGCTTCAGTGCAGATCTCGTTGGGCGAGTCACGGAATTTACCTACCTGGGTAGTATGGTGTCAGAATCTGGCCAAAGCTAGGGCGACAGCGCAACTCCGCCCCATATGTCAGTCTAAGAGAGGAATAAAGTTAAAAATCTTCCAATGGAATGTGAAGACTGTTCTGCTATATGGAAGCGAGAATCGAAGAGTTACAATGCGAATCCAGGTTTTCATCAAACGATGCTTAAAACAGATTCTTGGTATATTTTGGCCGCAAATAATCACCAACGAACGCCTACTAGAACTCTGTCACGAAACCCCGATCGATCATCAGATCACGCGTCGCAAGAGTACCAAGAAGCGATGGGCTGCATACCAAGGCAAACCCTAGAATGGAACTCACAAGGCAAAAGGAGACGTGTCCGACCAAAGCACTCCTGGCGACGCTAGGTAGCGTCTAACATGAAGGCTGCGGGGCTATCGTGGCCTGAGGTGAAACAAGAAGCCCAAAACAGATTGCGATGACCCACTTAGGGGGTTTAGGACTTTCATTAAGTCAAAACGTCAGATTCTTACTTTACTTATCAAAGGCTTAAAACGAAGAGTCCAGTAATAAAAGTAGACACGGAGATTTTAGTCGGCGAGAGCTCAACACAACCCGCGGGACGGGTATGCGTTTTCTGCATTTCCTTCTGGAAAAAAAAATTATAAAATTGCTATTACTGGTATCCGGTATTGGTGTAGAAAAGTTATATACCTATAACATTAAATATACCAGTTAATTTCTAAATGAAAATTCATAATTGAATTTTTCTATAATCTAATAATTTTATATTATATGTCACTATAGTAAAAAGTTACATGGTGACAAATAATATATGAAAAAGAAAAGCAACCAGCTTATATCAAAACATCAATTAAAAACACCAAAGCAGTTTATTTATAGCTTGTCCGTGTGAGAAAGAGTGAGATTGATGACTATGTTTCATCAACGTAATTAAAAAGTTGCAAGCTAAGCGCGATATTTTTATTATTAAAAAAAAAAAAACAAAATTACTTACAAGACATTTATTTTTAATATGTTTTAATGTGTTATATGTATAAAAAACATAAAAAACACATTTTTTGTAGCTCGGTAAGAAGTTAAAATTTTTAAAATGGTAAAATTTAAAATAAGATAAGATGTAATTGTTTGTTATTAAGAACAGTTGTTGGAGCTATTGGTCATATAACCTTATATTCTTTCATTTAAATATTTTTTTTTATAGAAAGGAAGACAAACGAGCAGACGGTTCACCTGATGGTAAGTGATCCCGTCGCCCATAGAAACACGCAACATCCGGAGAGTTGCGAGTGCGTTGTCAACCTGGGATGAGTCGGGATTAAGTATTTACAAGGGATAGGAGTCGAAAAAGAAAAGGGTAGGTGGCCATCTGACATCCCCAAAAGCCATGCAATTATTTATATTTTTATACTTTATTTTATGCCGACTTTATAAAGGGCGGTGGTACTTCCCCGGACGAGCGTGGCCGTAAAAGTGCATCAAAAGCTGTGAAAGGATGTTACGTTCTACCATCTAATTGAACAAAGAAATAATATTATGTATCTTTTATCTATTTCCTTTAATTTTTCTCTGTTGGTTGTTACCTTTTTTATTACTACTATGAATACTCTTTTAATTAACATCAATTTTGTTATGCCCTTTACAGGGTGTTTGGCGAGTCACCAAGGATATTAAAAGAGAGCACGCGATTGTTACCATATTTATGTAATAAAATAAGGTTCACAGTTTTCGACCAAATTTTCAAATATTTCAAATATTCATCTATGAAGCGTGACACGACGTACAGTTCCGTGGCCACTTGGAAGGCAAAGCCAAACTGGCTTCTAAAAAACTTGGTGTCCTCAGCAGAGCGAGGCAGTATTTCCAGTAGCCAGACCGATTGAAACTGTACAAGGTGCAGGTACGGCCGCACATGGAATACTGCTCTCACCTCTGGGCTGGGGCATCCCTTTATCAGCTACTTTCATTTGACCGGATCTAACGTCGAGCTGCTCGAATCGTCGATGATCCACCCCTTTCCGAGCGGCTCGATTCACTAGCCTTGCGTAGAGATGTTGCATCTTTAAGTATATTATAAAGCATTTACCACGGGAAGTGTTCAGAGGAATTGTTCGGATTAATACCTGCTGCGGGGGCCCTTAAGTCTGAGCACTCCATGAAGCGACGGCGAAGCGACCTAAGACTTCGGCGGCCTCCCAATCCGGTAATACACGTAAAGTAGCGGCCCGAGCCGAAGCTTTTCCTGGGAGCCCTCGAGCTAGCCACTCATAAACGACGTTTAGGGTTAGGTGCCCTAAGTGCCGACCACCTCAAGTCCGTCGCATGTGCAGAGGCCCTTCTGGCCAACAGCGATGATGCCTGCGAGAAAAAATTGCAACTTATTGCTTCAATCTTTTGAGTACAACAATCATCTTTCAAACAAAAACTGAAACAGTTCAGCTCCCACAGTCATTCTCTCCAACTTGCAATACAACAGTCGAGGTAAGTCAGGCAGCGTATTAGAAAAACTGTACTGACAAAGAGAAAACGTGATAAACAAAATAAAATCCTAATAACGCTTCAACGTCTAGAATGTATTTCGACCGCAATTAATAATCCAAGGTCCAATGAATGCGAGTTTTATTATTTTGATCAAGTGTTGCTGACAAGTTCAACATTAAACAATGCACTAGATATACAGGCCAAAGTTCAAATATTGTTATCCACAGAGAGATCTCGATTGTCCCCTTCATATTCTCAGCCTTCCTCTCCGTATTTTAATATACCAGTATCTTTACATTCTGAAGATATAAACGAAAAAGCCTTCTCAGGCAATATCATCGATTTTCCTAAGCTATACAATGCTTCTAGAGATGCCAATGAATCACTGGTAGCTATTTTTTAAATTATTTCTAATCTAGTTCCGCACAAAATTACATATCGCATATAAGTATCTTTCTTTTTTATTTTGTCCGAAAGTTTTCGTAACAATTTATCATTTTTTGTTAGCATTCTTATATGGATTCTGTAACGTAGATCATCTTGTCGCATTTTTACGAGCAGACTACTACTTACTCCAGAATTTTTTCTTCTGCTTATCCAATCTTTAACCCAAATCCGTCTTCTTTTATTCTCCTTTTTTCTCTTATGTATTATTTTGGTCACAGACAGATACTATTTAAGTCATGTCAACACTGCTATCTCGTGAATTTTTGAATGCAAATTGAATGCAATTTTAACTTGCAAATCTATCCAAATTGCGCCAGTAACTTGTACAAGCCGTTAACAAGAATGTACACTACCATTTTATAGCCATGTCTATTTCTATTTCTAGTAGAGGTGTTATAGTAACAAAATTACGTGTACCCGTATGTATTCTTTGTGGTGGTCATTGACATGACGCCCATATGGTGGCTCTGTTTTTTTTTTTGCAGAGGAGGAGGCAAACGAGCAAGCGGCTCACCTGATGGTAAGTGATCACCGCCGCCCATAAACTCCCGCAACACCAGAGGGGTTACAAGAGCGTTGCGTTGTACAAGCGTGCGTGGCAGAAAATGACGACGAAAACGCACTGTGGTGGACTGCCAACCATCAAGTTGGTATTGATGTTATGTAATGGATTGTCGCGTTGTACGATTAGTAAATTGAAACAGAGGTGAGAGCAGTATTCCATGTGGGGCCGAACCTGCGCTTTGTATTACTTCAGGCGGTCTGACGGCTGGAAATACTCACTCTGCTGAGGACGCCAAGCTTTTTAGAGGCCAATTCGGCTTTACTTTCCAATAACCACGGAACAGAACGTCGCTCGATATGTCGACGCCAAGAATTCCGTTCGGCACTGTGGCAATCAGGGGGTGTTTTGGAAAAAAGGAGATACGACAAAGGGTTTGTTCTTAGCGGTGAACGCGCAAACTTGTATCTTCTGTGGAATGAACTGGACTAAATTTAGTCGACCCCAGAAGCAAAGTCTCGATTCCAGAAACAAGTTTGTTTCGGCACTCGTCGACGCGGTCCTGAGAAATATTTGCCCTGCTGGTATACAAGGTGTCGAGTGTACTGTCATCCGCATAACAATGAATGTTGCTAATGCGCAACAAATCATTGATGTGCAGAAGAAACAGTATGGGAGATAGCACGCAGCCTTGTGGGACACCAGCGTTCACAGACTTGGCGTCGGAGCACGCACCGTCGACAACGACCTTGACGCTCCGATTATATTATCTTTCGTATTAGGATTACAATTTAATCCCACATCATTATGCAAGGAAATAAAAAAGAGCCTCATGAAATTATTTAAGTTTGTAGTTAAAATATGCCGGCATACATCTTTGCCGCTGTAACTTCTACAGGATTCTTTTTTCACCTTAACTTGCTTAAGGTAGATAAGACACGTACATAAACATACATCAATATAGTATATCTTCAAAAGTATATCTTCTTGTTTCTTTTTTATATATGGTATGATAATGGAGAGAAAAGAAACATACATGTTTTGCGTTAATTAAAATACGAATTGCAAATATTATCTAGCATGTACTTGAAATACGAAATATACAACACAAAACACAATCAGGTGTTAGATAGTTATGTTGAATAGAACCTATCCAGCCAAGCTTATTAATCACTTCGAGTACAATTTTCGAAGATACTACCGAATATAATACCGAAACTGACTTAAAATGTTTTGACCAAACCTTAAAATATTTTAACTAACTAAAAAGATTTTTCAAAAGTTAGGGGATTATTTCCAAATATATCTTTTTGAAGAGTTACTCGAATATATAAGCTCCTCGTTTTTTAGAAGTCGGTTAAAATAAATCTCTTATATCGATACACTAATGTTTCTAAACAAAAATGCAATCAGAACTGTTTATTATCAGATATATTTAGGATCGTCACTACTGTTGCTTATTCGAAAATAACCGATAAAAATTGGTTTCAGAGTTTTTTGCTTAGCGTTATACTCATATTTTTGTCGAATTCTTTTCTTAATATTCTAATCCTGTCGAACTGACGTTTTAAAATACAAAAGCGAATTATTTGTATACACAAATATTTGAATTAATACGAGATTTGTACTTTTATTTACTTTCTTTTTACGATAAAAGATATCTTTGTAGGAACGAAAAATTTCTTATGTTTAACAATTTAAGGAAATTTGCATGAAATATTTAAACGTATATCATATAGGACAAGACTTTCCGAAAGCTATGTAGATAAAATTCCTTTTACTACATTCTAGACATTAATTAAAACCATAATGTTTTCTTCATACAATGTTAAAACTCTAACAAACGAATTGCCGCAAAACGTTGTCAATGAGACAACGGCAGGCAACGTCAAAGGAAACAGCAGTAATTGTATTAATCATGTCAACAACCTAGTTTTCTTGTCTTTTTGATCCGTTTTAATTTTGCTTGGATACAAAAAAAGTACATTAAATTAATGTAGAACATAACTCTTTTCAACTAAATCTTATTTCCAAACAACTTGAGATTGGGTTCTAATCAACCAACTATGTACCCTACATAGCAGTAATTGTATTAATTAGGTTGACAACTTCTCTTCCTGTTTTTTTAGTTTTGTTTGAGTACATATAAATTGTATTATAATATAAATCGTAGTATATATTCAAACATCACTGTAAATTGTAGTATACTATAAAATTTTTCTTCCAAACTTTATTTCTCTGGCCGTAACGAGAATTATGGTTGAAAATTTTGCACAGATAAAGGATGATTTTATAAGTTTGTTGGAAATTATATAAAGCAAAAAATTTACATTAAATGGCGGAAATAATGGTCCATAAAAGCAAAATATCCGTCAATATGTGCATACATCTCATACGACATGACACTCTCTAAATGATACGAACACGCGTTAAAAGAATGTGTAAGGAATGTATAGACCTTAACTTAGTGATTCTAAAAACGTATTTCTATATGATCAAGTTGTCTGCATATCGGTCTGTTTCCCTGTCGTTTTAGGTTGGCTAATCTCAGAAGATGAAGTCCACCAATCCACACTGTGGTCGTGTCTAATGGAAGTCTTTGGCTGACACTAAGAAAGTTTCAAAAATAGCCTGTTGCTTTTTTTTCTGTTATCCGAAAATCTTGTGTTAAGCCTAGTACGCTATTTGCTTAAAATAATATTTAATGCATCTTTAACACGTATTTTCGTTTTTCGTAAATGATTAAAACCTCTATTGTAAATCTTGGTATAGTATTATTTCTATATTAATTTGACTCACGTTCTCAATTTACAAAGTTCAAACATTGCAATGAATAAGCCATAAATGTAATCTTGCTCTTTGTCTTTTCATCGAATTATTTGAATATTTAACGATCATATTTTTTATTTGCAAATATAAACATATTGATATTTTTATTTCTTTCAGTTGATTGGTTGTATTATGTGGTAATAACAACTACCGATGCTTGATTATTTTTGCTGACAATATTGTATTCATTACGGACAATAATAGATGATATTCTATAAAAGCAAAAATTATCCTATACATACTCTTGTTTAATACATTACGATTACCATTACGTAGATATGTAACTCTATCTAAACGAAATAATTTTTTTTTAGTAACCAAAAAAAACCAAAGATTTTTGAGGGTAGGTGTGACTGCAACACTATTTTTGTTATCTTTGATATTTTCGAAATTGAAAATGGTAAATAGTTATATATTGACCTAAAAAAATATGTCGCATGCACAATAAAGCGTAGAACACTCCTCAAGATGGCGTCGCTCAGCCACTCTCAATCTGTCATTGGTGGCGAGCGGACGTCTTCTCAAGCGTGTGTACTTACTGAACATTTGATGTGTTTCATTATAACCTTTCATAGAAACAAGTGAATATCACATTGGCGACGAGTAAAAGCGTAGTGAATTATAAAGCGTAGTAAATTAATTGTTAAAATATCTATCTGCTCACGAATATTGTTCAACTAAATTGGTGCAACAAATAAGGCAAAAAAAAGGGAAATCTATATTAACTTCGGTATGTATTTAACATATAACGTGGCCGGCGATCATCGACAGGTGTTCAGCCAAAATATGAATCACATTACGTAACTAGGCATAAACTTGTTCATAGCCGTGGCTACGTATGTCATTTTGGTAACTATTTTAATATTATTAACGTTAGTCAAAATTTAAATAGTATATTTATTTATTGCATTTAATTATAATACATTAAAGTCATGAC
>JAOCPS010000015.1:107811-122043 GCA_025505425.1 Graphium colonna
AGAAGCAGCTACAGAATTAAAGGGGGCCCATTGACGAGACGTCCATATGGATATAGTGACGGGAAATAGTGTGCGAGCTATTCAAAATGGGGCCTTAAACGTATGAGCAACTGCGGCTACTGCGCAAAATTTACTCCCCTCAAACCTCAGCAAAGCGTCCGGGAAGTGTCGTCGGTGTCCCCATAACATGGTGAGCGATATCTTAAAATCGCTTTTAAATTTTATGCCTAAATCATTGTTGCGAAGACAAATAAGAAAACTAATACAGTGGTGAAAATCATAGTATGCGAACATGGAGAATAGTATTGACGAATTTTCCGAATTTTGTAGAAGTCAACATATGAGAAACAAATTTTTCACTTTTTTTATTTTTAAAATTAACTATTGGACTGATTTTCATGAAGATTATACGGGACTACCTAAAAAAATTGATAATCAGTTCAGAACTTTTTGAGAAATCTGTTCACATACATACAAAAAATAACATACAGACGAATTGAGAACCTCGTTCAATTTGAAATCAGTTGAAAATTTAAACTTATTTTAATGTACTAAAAATGCTGCATAAATAAATATCGCGGCGATTATAAGCTTATAGGTAAATTGACTTTGTTTGTAATTTTGAAATGTAATTTAATTAAATTAATTTTAATTGGCATCTTTATAAGATGAAATGAAAACGGGATTTGCAAATATTAGGTTATTAAGTATAAATTTATAAACAGCATGATGTAGATCAACTAATTCATTTATTGTTTAGTGGATGTAGGGAAAGGTAAAATTGAAGTTGTCAAGGAGTTCGTCGAACTTTTAAATAATATGGCATAATCAACTCTCTCTCTCTCTAGGTGCCTCTCCACTAATGGAGGTTGGCCGTCAGCTCAGCGCACTTTTTTCGGTCTTGTGCCAAGCGAAACAGGTCTTCTGCGCTTGCAACAATAATCAACTATCCTGAATACAATTATAGTATTGCAAATGCATAAATTTGATATAAATCAAGTCACAGCCAATCTTCATTTCTCAAAGCTACAAGCTCAGATAAGAGAATACTCCGGATGGAGCATTTCAAACAAAATTGTCAAAGTGATATATACATATATTTAGACATGTGTGTTTTGACAACTTGTAAAAACGCATACTCCAATGTGTGCGTAAAAATTGAGAAATTCTAAAATCCTCCACTACACTGACACACATTCAAAAATAGGATGATATATTTAAATGAAATGTCACCATTTCTAGCTAATCTAGATGATAATAAAATTTACAAACCGGCATTCCATGCTTGTCTGCTAAACGCTGAGCGTAGGCGGTCGCTAAACGCGACTCCGGTGTGCCGCAGTCACATTTGTTGCCTACAAGAACTCTAGGGGCCTTCGATAGTCCATGGGATTCCACCTCTTGCATCCAACTAGCTATTGACTTTGAAAACAAACAAAACATTTGTCAATGGAGTTGAAATTAACACATATCATTCTGCAAAATTATTACAACATTATTAATTTTCTGGATATTGATATACTGGCAAATATTTTATCTTAACTTCAAGTGTACCAAGTACTCTCTTGTCAACTATGTTTGTAACTAAACATGCTACATTAGCACACATTATTATCATTATAAATAAATGAAGTTCTCCTGACCGAATTTCGGCCACAGCAGTTAATCTACTCTGAAATCAGCCAACTATGCAGATGTTCTTTCACTGTCATAGCTAAATGGAATGGAGATCTGACACGACCACAGGGAGACCAGGTGCAGGACCGACTTTTTACACGCCCATCTTTTTAGGCAATCAGGTGATTAGCCCATATTACCTTAATCTAACCAAAAAACAATATCTCCCCACCCTCTTCGGGATTGGTTTCCACCACAACTAAAGGTTTCCATAGCTCATAGGCCCATGCCACTAGGCTACAGAGGCTGATGGTAATATAGTATTTAACTGGACATGTGGTCTTGTGTAAACAACTTTACTAGCTCTCCTAACACATCCCATAATAACAATCATCAGAAGATACATTGTTGTACTTCCATTTTAAAACTATAAACATTAAGTAACCTACACTTCCATGTACAACTTATAGGTAATTTTTTGCCGAAAGAACAATTTAATTAAGTCAGTTTGTTTGAGATCTCTCTCTGTAATAGCATTAGTACATACTGAGATTATTACCTGTGAAATATAAAATGTTATAAGTATTATGTAAAGATATAGATACATATTAATCTGTAGCAATTTTATGACATTTAGATTCTAAAAGAAAAAAAATCAAAAAGATTTTCTGAACATCTCTTTACCAATGCTAATAATGTTAAACAAAAATTTGTCTAGGAAATATATTATATAAAAAATTATCAGGTCTCACATGAAATGTTTCTGGTTTAGTGACATCATATACTATAACAACAGCATGGACATTTCTATAGTAGTGTTGCACCATTGATTTGCGGAACCTCTCTTGACCAGCTGTATCCCAAAGTTGAAGCTGAAATAATCAAATATATGTTTAAGTGTCATGACAATGAGATGTGTAAAAATGCTATTGTACAGTGTATAATGACTTTTTTATTAATTTATTTCAAATGCATCTATCTTATAAAAGCATTAGCTTTCTGCTTGTCTTCTCTATACAGACTATAATTCTTAACTTTTCATCATATATATCATTCTATAATATTAATATTAAGATGATGACACAAATGTCATCATAATAATATTAAAATGCCATGGTTGACAAGAAAAGTATACTGAAGAAATATTTGTTTTGTGTGTAATATAGGTTGACTGGTTAGTCACCTTCAATATTTAAGGATGTTATATGTGTGGATCATATATGAAGTATAAATGTATTGTTAAAAGTAAATATTAATTGACCACTGAGTAAACATAATTGATAGTTCAGTAATTATAAACAAAATCCATGTGCATCCCAGTGGATACTCACACGGCGCAAGTTTTGAAGTTAACGAACTGTGCCAGCTGGCCATGTGGTCGCTGTTGGCATCATATCCACATATCATCTAATGATTTAAAAATTTTGTCAAATACTATGCCGTTATTTTTATTACAATAAAAAAATAAGATGACAAGTATAGAGTGCTATTCTTTAATATCATTTGTTTCTTACCATTGAAGCTGTATAATTATATAAATGGACGGAATATTTTGCATGCTGGTAACTATGTTATCCATTAGAGTTATAGGGCCTTATTATACAGTAGAAAGTAGGTATTAAGGAGCCTTAATAAACAACTTTTTAATAAGACAGAGCTAATGCAACTTACATAAAAAAGTAGGGAAGTTTGTTGTTATCTCTGTTTACTCTTATACTTAAAAATGTTATTAATAGTTTGCACTTTTTTTAAGATAAACCAGCTGAATAAAATATAGGCCATAATTTAAAAATAATGTGAGTAATTATGTTGTCAGGTTCCTAATTTTATCAGTCTAATTTGAGAATTTGTCAGTATTCACCAATGGTAACTATAATTATCTCTCTCTAAAATAGTGAGGGTAATTTTGGATTAGGTAAAAAATTTTGTTAATAGAGAACCGTAAATGATAAGACCCCTGTAAAAGGAAATTTGTTGCATGTGAAGTTATTGGAGGCAATTTAAAAATATTTAAAGATATAATTTGAAACAAATTTTGTTTTGGCCTTATCAATTCTGGTTCTATATTGATAAATTTTTTTGCACATAGACATTCGCTTCCTATGATCCATTATCAAGTTATTACCATCTTTACAGTTGCTTAATTGCGATATTGGTAATTTATCTAGAAGTAGAAATCTCTAAACGCCCACTTTCTATTTCAGAAATGTTTATAATTTTAAGGCTCAAGTTAATCTTTAAGGAAGTTCATTAAAACCTAAGTTATAAAAGGATGATGCAGATCGATAACAGCTGATTAGGATAGGTCAATGCAAAATTAACACCTACAACTTAATGACAACAAAACAACTATACGTCAATATTTGGTAATCTTTACCTTTATATCTTCGTTTGATATACGAACAGTCCTTTCTCTAAAATCAACACCGATAGTAGCCTCTGATTTATCAAGAAATTGACCTTCGCAAAATCGGTACGTTAGACACGTTTTACCCACTCCTGAATCACCCAAAACAATAATTTTGAATACTTTCTTCTGTTTTAATCCAGGTATTTGTTCATTACTTGAATCCGTCATACTCGTATTTTTAACCAAATCAGCAAACAGGAGAAAACACAAATACTTTTATAATTTTATTAAAAATTATACATAAAACAAACATCAATTGTATTTTATTTTGACATTTGTCTTCTTAGTTATACACATATGTTTTATTTATATTATTATGCGTTTGATTTATTATAATTCGACTAAAGATATTGAACACTAATAAACACGCCCATTAACGGGATTTAAGCTCGGAAAATGAGAAATATGTGCATATTTCATAGAACGACACCGGAGCATTTAAACATTGTCGTATTATAAAATTATAATGTTGTCAGTAACGAAAAATAAATGTTATTTAGTACATTATTTTAGAGAATACTAACAAAATATTTTTAAAAAATGTGTCTAGCCTATACAGAAAATAACACTATAAGCATTTCCTCACGTTGTATATGATTAATTTGTCTCAATATGAATGTCGATTTTTTTTTATTCAGATTTTTTTTGTTTTACGTGGAGGAAATGCACAAAACGCATACCCGTCCCGCGGAGGCAAGACATGTTATGTCGGACTCTCATCGACTAAAACTTCCACGTTGTTCCACCTCGGTGCATATAGGCAGGACCATGGGAACGCTTTCGCACACTTCCGCGATCCCACCAGCGTTGCAAGCCTAAGCAGCCCCTACTCGGGGACAACCCCCTTCTCCTCCCAGGTAAGGCGCACCGGAACAACGAGTGCGCCTTCCTACCTGGCTTCACTGTTATGGGTGACAAACTCCCCCAAGTAAGCGCCCGAGGCTTTGGGAGCCAGGAGAGCAAGTGCAAACGACCAACAAGCCCTCCGGCACCCATGGCGGATACGGTGCAGGGTTCCGCCAGATTCGGCCACAGAAGGTAGAAATCCACCCCCCGCGGCCCCTTCACGCCACATCCGTCGGCGGTGTGGTCCCGCCAAGTCGCGGGGGATAGGGAGAGAGGCCTACGATCTACCGACACTCCTCATCCCCTGCGACTCTTTCTTGGTTGCAGAGGCCAGGGGACTGTGGCCGAAAGTTCAACGCCACCTGGTCCGTCAGGCACGGGCCAGAGGCGAGGCCAAAGAATTCACCATCCACTTGATACCGCAACCCTTCCAACATGAATCCATGAGCCTACCTCGAGCGGCCCTCTCGACCGACCGTTCCTCACCAGTCGGCAATGGGTTCCTTTTAGCTTCACCGTGGATTGCACCATCCCGCGGGTACTAAGCGGGGCTTACGCCATGACAAGGCAGGAAACCGGTCGGAGGAGTTTTTAATTTAGAAATTTTGTTAAATTTAAATTATTTTAATAGATTACTTTTTTGTCGATATATTTATCAATAATGATTAATTTATCTACCTCTTGCAAACAAGAAAACTAGGACAGGCCATAAACACATTAAAAGTTAGGAGGGCAAAAGACAAAAGAGGGAAGGAATGGTCATCCGGCCACCCACAAAATTTTGCATTCTTTATTTTACTTTGTACTTCCCCGGGTGAGCACGACCATACATATAAGTACAACAAAACTGTGAAACGACGTTTTGCTCTACCATCTAACAAAATATTTTAATATATATCTCAATTTACAGTCGCAATATATTTTATTGAAAAATATTCGTTTATTATATGACAAAGAAATCAATGGTGATTAACGTACGAAAAAGATTTCGTAAAACGTTTTTTTTAACGATTATATTAATATATTATTATATTTAACTTTTTAAGTAGATGCGCTTTAATTTTCTAGGTGTTATTTTAAACTATACTGATTTTAGCATTTTAAATTATTGTTTTTAGTTAAATACCTTCACAAAAATCTAACCCCAACAATGCGCGGACAGAAAATCGTAAATTTTTATCAGCCCTTTTGAAATTTGACCTCAATTTTTTTTTTATTTTTATATAGGCTATATCCTTACTTTAATACAATTTAACATATACATTAGCCACAGCAACACGTAAATGTGTCTGCTTGTAAATAAGAAAATACAATATATGTACATAACAAAACAAAAAATCTAGTATTATTTAGTGCATACACATATTATTTAGTATATACACTCTAAAAACCGTGTAATATATACATTTTTTATTAATTTAAAAATTTCATTTTAACTACTTTACAAAACTATCTTAATACCTGCATTTTAAAAACAATGATTTATAAAAAAATATAATATAATACTATACAAAGAAACAGCTATTAATATAAATAAGATATAATGATAATAGCTGCAATAATAAGTAAATAATAATAAAAACAATATTTAAAAATAAATAGAATGAAAAAGAAAATAAATCAATAAATATATTAATAAGTAAATAAATATATAAATATAAAACATTAAATAAATAAACAGTCACCCATCGCAGACTATACATTAGACATTGTATAGTCATCATACATTGACTATAGATAAGATAAATCTTACTTACTTAATTAATAGAGTACTGTTAAAAGGATGTCCTCCTGATGAAGGGGAGACTAAACAGCTGGGGATTAGGGTGAAAGGGACACAAACGGGCGGATGATGCGGGCGGTATCCGGGAGCACCACTTTCTGAGCCAGACTCATATCATTACTGGTCACTTCGTTCGGATATTTCCGTTTCTTGTCTGTTTCACAAGGTTCTCGTCAAATAGGATTGTAATGACCAAAACTAATGTGGCCGGTTCATCAAAGCGATATCAGGTTTGTTCGCAATTATCATCCTGTCCTTGATGATGGGCCGATTTCAATAGAGCCTGGCACTGCCATTATCAAGCACCACTTCCCTAATCTTTGTTCCATGAGACCGTATTTTATTTTATTCGGAAAATGGCCACTGAGTTGTGCCTCTGCAAGTACTCATTATTAGAAAGCTTGGAACAACCGGAGATGATATGCAGAAGCCGACCACATACTCAACAAATGTTCTTCAGGATGTATTTCCTATACTTGTTGGTCTTAATAACGTGATCTTGTATTGCATAGACAAAATCCTCGGTTTACCCGAAAAGGACATCGAAACGAATCCAGTTCAGAGACGCTGTGATATCTACTAAAGGTTCGTGAAGAGCCTTGTAGAAACTCTCATGGAGTTTCTTCTCTTTCCATATGGTCTCTCAGTCGAAGACACTTTGCACTGTCGGCTCCTGGCATTGCTCGTTGGTTAAAGACAGAGGGGTCAAACCTTTGTCACTCTGAATGACGTCTGAGTAGAATACCAAATGAAAAGTAATTACAGACATTGATCCAAAATAATGCCGACGATACATTCTACATAGTGAGTACCAAATGAGAAGTAATTTCAGAAACAGATCCAAAATAATGCCGACGATACATTCTGCATAGTGAGGGCACTTAAAAACTTCATCCTATTGTTTCCGTGACCAGTGCAGTCTAAGGTATATTTTTTAAATTCCAAGCATCCTTAATTTTATAACTTTTCGCTTAATATGTCTTTTTTAAGCTATAAGCATATAAATTTGATCAAAGTACCAACTTTTAATAAAAAATATAGTTTTTAACTAAATGTGTATGAAAGTTATACGATAATTTTTAACTTTTTTTGTCTGTTTTTGGGTCAGCTAATCTCTGAAATAGCTCGGACCTGACAGACTGATTATTGAAAAAGTTTAGGATTCCGAGTAAAAATACTAAAACTGAGTGCGACACTATGCGGGAGATACCTCAAGCAACAGATAATTGTTGAATTAATATGTCGATGTATCCGCGATTTGAAAAATGTGTTTTAACCTTTTAGCCCATATTAAATAATGTTCTTACATGGTAACACTTTAGAACTTATCTATAAATTTAGTAGGTATGGTAATTTTAGTAGAATTGTAGTTTTTGGCAAACTCTGATGACGAGGAACGACCTCTGTCAATTTGTTTCAGTTTATGACGATTTATTAGAGATTTTTACAAAAAGTCTATCGTTATAAATGTTTATCGGTAATTTTATATTATTTCCCCTTTTTGAGCTATATGTTTTATTGGATAAATTCGTTAGTGATACCGAGTTATAACCTCTTGAACTTCCCTATACATTTTAAATTTTGATTTTTGTAATTGTCGATAGAATTCGTTTGTTAGTGATAAAAGAAAGTGTTACCGAAAGTGGCTTTACGTTGTTTGTGGTTGATGAGAGCAGGGACGTAGAAACGGCCCGCAAATATGTGAAGTAATAAAATGTGTGTGATTTGGTGTAATTTAATTACAAAGTGTTTTTGTGGTGATAGTTGTTGGATGCTGCCGTAGGATTGCAATGTCCAGACTCGTTGACTATTTTGTAATTGTGGGCTTTGACCACGAAAAAGAGAGTAAGTTAAAGAAATTTTTTTCTTCAAAGTAAGGTCCAAGCGAAATTCTGATTAGATTCTAAACCTTCGCTTATTATTAAACATTTTATTAAAACAATTTATTTACGATTAAAATCTTTTTTTGTTTACGAAAAATTTCTTGTAGTGTAATATAATAATGTGTAAAATAAATAATGTTTCTATCAATTATATTATACACAAAAAGTGCATATTAAAAAAATGTTGGCTGAAAGTCGCAATTAAAAATAAAACTGGCTTGATCTTTACATATAAAATATTGGTATTTTGAGTAAGCATACTGTTTTGTCTAAGGTTTGCTCAGTTTTTAAAGGTCATTGACATTGTAAAATTATTTATACAGTTGGTATTTGTTTATAATAGCAAACAATCAATTCCATTAGATAACATGTTATCATTGTTTTAAGCCAAGATAACAAATATATCTTTTAACAGAGAAGTTAATCCATTGTTCAATCACTTTACTGATAAGTAAAATATTTTTTAAATTTTACATCTTGTTTTTTTATGTCATAAAAATCAAAGGCTTATATTGTATTTGTGATTGAGAGATATTTCTTTTATTATAATATTTTCTGTGTAACACTAAGTTTTTTACTCATATTTTCAGTTTCATTCTTTTTAAAAGTGACTAATATGCTAATTAATAATAAACAATGTTAATGAAATCCAAAACTGCCCTCACTTTAATTATTAATATATCTATTTCAAAGCAGATACTATTTGATTAAATAATAGAAGAAATCAGAATACAAAGACTTCTTTATGGACACACTTTTGCATCACTCATAGCCTCTAACTGCCCAACCAATTTATCTAGCCTTGAATCTTGGTGCATGTTAATAGATTCTTAGAAATGTTATTGGTGAATTGATTTAGTGTAAGAGCCTATTTGGCTGGCAGGCGGTATGTAGGAGTTCTAAATGTTTGTTTCTATATATTTGTTTTTTATAATTTTAATAGTTAATATATTGCAAGATTTATTTCTATAATCCTAAATGTAGCCATTATATTGAACTTAAACAAAGAGCGATTAGTATATCTGGGTAAAGAATTTTTCAAAATTATGCAGTGAGTCATCTATGACATGCCTCTTTGTTATTTCCCTATTGTTAATATTACAACAGGAAATTGTTCTGATTGTCGATGTTACATTTACATAACAGATATACTCATGTTTTAGATAGAATTTGGTTTATTCATCATTTAACGAATACTTATTTTAGATATTTAGATAAATAACTTTAAAATTAAAAGAAAAATATCTGATATTTATATTGTTAATTTAAAAAAACTTTTAGTCATACTTCCATTTGGATAGTAGTAAAGGAGTACTAAGGTAAAATGAAATAGACTTTTACTATCATCAGAACCTTATAACCAATTATTTGTAGTGTGTTTTACAATTAGTAATTAATTACATTAATGTATTATAGAAAAAAAAACTATAAAATTAGCCAGAACAAAAACAGATTAATAATGTTTCCTTTTCTTGCATAGAGTGAATGAAATAATTATGAGGTTCCCAGATAACTATTTTCCTTTTCAATCCTAAATATGTATGCATCTCCTTAACATGATTTTTACTTCTGCTATATTCCTTCACAGGCAGCTCCCTGGGTGTTGTAGATGTGAGTCCAAGGGTGACATTATCACCTGTTTTCAGACAAATTATCTATTTTCTTACTTATATTAGTATATTAATCATCTATACTGGTCCAATATTACTCTTAGGATCTTTTAAAACCTGTGAAAATGAACACATACATGTATAAAACAAAGATTTAGTAACATATTGTTCATCTCAAAATATAAAACTCATTAGATATTAGTTAATATATATTTTATTGTGTTCAATTGTATAAGATAATTTCTATGGTTTTTTACTTTTTAACGTACAGATTATACAAACCTTGCAGAAACTATACTATGTTTATATGGTCCTTCATTGTGTAGAAATATGAAATGTAATAGTTGACAATTTGAATTATGTTAGTTTTAACATGTACTAACAGAATTTAAGCATAAATGATATGTGTAGCAACACATATCTTTTAGCAGCAGTTATGTCTGACATCAGTTTAATCTGTGTGATAAATTTGATAATTATGCATTGGTTGTAGAATGACACTGACTAATGTATCAATAAATATTAAATTTTTAAATGACTTCAAAAGAGAAGGAGGTTCTCAAATGTGACATTATAATTTTTAAGGAATAACTGACATTTATGAACTGATTGTAAAAGTTCTTTGTTCCATAGAACTTTGTGAAATATTGGTTCAATATTTTGTTTTTAACAGACTTCCAAAAAATGAATGGTTCTCAATTCAGAGGTACCCATTTTTTTATATATGTTTATGCCCATCTCCTGTCATTCATGAACTTCTTTTAATTTTTTTATCTGATAGAGTATTCTTTTAAAATGGTTCTCCAAAATTTTCAGAAAATGTGCACATCTCTCTGCCATTTATGAACTGATCTTGAGAATTCATTTTTTATTTGATGAGATATATACTACCAAAATGGTCGGACAAAATTTTTATAAAAAACGAATCAAATTTTTAAAATTATAATAACGGAAAATATATGTTTCGAAAGTACACTTTTATGGAATTTGAAGCCAGTTTTTGTAATTTCCTGGGAAAAAAAACTTTTAAAATAAAAAAAAAATGAAAAAATATGTCACGAAAGTACACTTATAAGGTATTTGAAGTCGGATTTTTTAATCTTCTGTAAAAATAATCGTGTAATTAAGCAATATCGACTGGACTTATCAGAGACCTTGAGGCTGGACTGGAACGCAGCAAGGCAGTTGCCGGGCGCTCACATTTAATTCAATATAAACTTAGGCAAACTTGAGCAAAAACCTCGTCGTCCTAATAAAATAAATAGTTAATTCATTGATTGTAATTATAAAGGCTGATTACCACGTTCTGTGCGGTATGTGAAAACATCGTAAAGGAACCGACATATCTAAGAAATAATTAAAATATTTCTTAGAAGTGCGTAATTCGCCTAATCACATTGAGGCTGGGTGGCGCTATAACCTATACTGGACTCACCCACTTAGTTAGTACCCCAAATTGTCTTGGGTCAAAGAAAAATGGGTCTTGGCTTCCAACAATAAAAGATGGCAATTGTCACGGCGGACTGCCACGTCTCTCCCGTGAAAGACTTTAAGGTGGCTTAGGTCTGCTTACACGGTATCACGTCTACGATATCGAGGCCGGCCTACTGGATGACGTCCCGTTGGCGTTCCAAGGTACGCTTTCTGTATGGCCTGATCTTTCCCAATACGCCATACGTATCTAAGCACCTTGAACTCGAACAAGGGGACCAAAGTTAGCTGCATGCGGCGCAAACGACGCCAAGCTCGATATCGATAACGGTACTCATTAACTTACGTACGTCGCACCATTATCGGAAGTACGTCCGACGAGTCTCTTTTTGACGCTGCTCAAAGTTTGACTCACGATATTTATCATTTTCATATATTATGAACTATACCATACTACAGAAATTATTTGCGGCTGGATTAAAATTTTTAAGCGCTTTCTGTACCAGCAAAAAGAGATTATTTGTCGATATATGTGTACTAATAGATACATTATATGGGACCACTACATTTGATGGTTTTCCATAAATGTTGAAGGACAATAAAATGCCAGTAATTTGCAAGATATTGCCATGTGTAAGCATATAATGTGGAATAAGACGCAGTTGACAAAAATTTCAACATTTATTAATTAATTGGAATTTGGGGTTTTGAGGTCAAAACTTATTTTCCAGTGTCAGCCATCGACATTGTAATAGTACTTTCAAAAAACAAAAGTAAACCGCGCAAGTGATAAGTAGGTTGCAATTGTTTATGGACATTCTTCAAGAATAACATAATGTTTATTAATATTTGTAAATGGAGCCCATCGTTCTAGTGGGAAGCTAGGGTGAGTTGCTGTTGATACATTGAATGATACTGACCTATCGACCCAAGATAGTGCCAACTACCAACCTACATCGTCGTTACGAACTGATTAGTGATGTTCCCTTCGAAGTTATTTTTAAACCACCATAATGTTTTTTAAATTTAGAATTGTGTTCGTTAATTTGGGAATGTTTTACATTTATTTATTTTCATTTCAAGGCTGTAATTTTTTAAATATTACTTAAAATGTAATTGTTAGAGGGACTCTTTTGGATTTTATATCCTTTAATTAATTTTTCTAAGAAATTTTATTCTTATTTTAATTATATTAATTATATTCTATTTTTAAACGACTGCTCTAAATGCAATTGCTTCAAAAGGACAATGCCCATTTTTATATGGCATCAAATTAAAAGTTTTTTTTAAGGCTAGACTTAATATATTAACTCCCGCAGAAGTTCTTTCCGTAAAGAAAACACGGGTCTTCCGAAACCCGTGTTTGATAAAGTCGAAAATTCGATTCATATAAAATAGTTTTTATTGCATTCTACATCTCTATGACCGATTGTGTATACGTCATGTATGTAAAGTAAATTTCATATTTTTATATTTTGAATTAAATTCCTTGTTTAAAAATCAAAGCAAAGGAGCGTGAAGTCGTGAAAAATTATGGAAATAATTACTATGAAATTTTGATCTTGTTGCACGAGACTTTTTGGGCGTTGTCCTTTCTGAGTTATTTATGTGCTTCTCTGAAAATAATTCTCATATAACCATTTTAAATCGATTTATTAAGGATCTTTTAACACTTTGGTAGCAAGCAGTCTTCGAGAAAGATCATTGTATAGAAAACTCGGTCAAATAGTCGCATATATTTGCAAGCGAGTCAGTAAATTCATAGCTTATAACGTTCGTGCATCTTATTACGCAGTCTACACGATTTGTTTTACTGTTTTATACAATAAGAAATATGCGGGCTGGTGAACTTCTTTGTGACACAAAACTTTTTGCACTCTTTATTTTATTATTTCAATAATACTCTTGGGCTTGCTGAATTGCTTTTACTCCTTACATTATCTTTGTCAAATCAATAAAAACTTAGTTGATTCGGTTTCGTTGTTGCTGCTATACATTTTATGGACTTTTCAAAGTATCAATAAGAAATTCAGACCTTTTCTTTATTGGTTTTCGAAGCTCAACTTGCACACACTAAGCAATGAAGACGGGCGCACGTTTATTCCGTAGCATTTATTTCAATGTCTCAAAGATTGTCTATTATCAGTAATATCTCCATACAAAGAAAGAGAACATGGGGGAGATCATGGCCATGTGATCCCCTAAATAAGCGTCACATTTGGTGAGGTTGCATTCAATGTACCGAGCATCGTCCGCACTGTTATCCTTCTGTCATCGGCTTCGCGCAAATTCTGGACTCATCTCTGAACATTTAAGTCCAAAAAACTCCTATTCGTAATTTTGATCAACATTAAGTCAAGCTACTCTATGACTTGTACCAAGATATATTTATTGTAATATTTTTTGTCGTTACTGTAATCCCTTGAACTGCTTGGACTCTTAAAAGACAATGCCCAACAGTGCTCAATGCTCAATATTGAACAGTAAATTTAAATTAAAGTATAAAACTATGAATTTTGATTTATCTACAGACGTTTACACAATCGGTCATAGAGATGTAGAATGCGATAGAAACTACATAGGCTGTACTAAAAGTTTTAAGAATGGAATATTTCCACTGTTCCTGTCATGTTAAAATCTTTTTAATTGAAA
>JAOCPS010000015.1:122143-140125 GCA_025505425.1 Graphium colonna
TCACTCGCGAGTCACTCACGGCCGCAAGGTTGAACGAGATATGCACCTACTACGATTTAACACGGCACTGCCGGAGTGAAACTGAAGACGGAGGAGCCCGCCACACTTCATTCTTTTATTGAAAAATTGGGCTAACCCCAATCCCCTCATTTTATTACATAAATATGATGGCAATTGAATACCAAGTGCTCTTCTTTAACATCGTAGGTGACTCGCCAATCAATCTGTATATTATTACAGTAGACAGACATTGTTACATGACACCATACCATCAAGGTATTTGATTTATATAATAGAATATAATTTTTAAAGAGATTAAAAATAATTATAGGAAGCATAATTTCCTCTACATAACATAATGAAACCGACTACAGATTATTTTACATGGTATTTTGATTAAAAAAAGGGAATGTTAATCGATTTTCTTAAACAAAAGAATTTTGAAAAGAGATTCATAACTTGCGAAGAAATCTGGCCACATACATACAAAAAAAAATAGTAACACTCTAGGAATGCCAACAGAATTGATCACTTGAAAGGGCATGAAATTAAATAATAACTATGTAAATTTTTTGTATAAATGATAACAATATTAACAATCGTTACTTGTAAATTAAATATAGTAGACACTGCTGACTCAGCTGTATCCTGTATGTTATGTTTCTCGCTGGGGTATTTCACCTCGGAACGCAGCAGATTAGCCTCACTTCCACAGTCAACAATACCTCCCCTTTGAAGTCTGTCGGAGTCACTGTCTAAGACATGTCCGTCCCACAAACATTTTGGCACAAAGAGTAACGAGCGGTACGTGGTGGTCGCAGACGGGAGTGCGCTGCGTGGACTGCGGCGCGGCGTGCCACGAGCGCTGCGCCGAGCCCTTCGCGCTGCCCTGCACCAAGTACAAGGCGCCGCCGCCCGACACCCGCGCCGACCTGCGCACCAACGTCTCCAACAGTAAGGGTTCATTATACATCACTTCAACATCATCATCCTTCTACAGCTTTTTGCTGCATATTTACGGCCAAGCTCCCCCGGAGAAGTGTTATAGTTAGCATAAAATAATGTATGCATGAATTTTTTGTTGTTGCCAGATGGCCATTCCTACCCTTTTTTTTCCCATCATTTCCCCTTTAAATCCATAATTCCGATCCCATTTAATCCAATAAATCCATTCTATCCAATTTTCCAGGCTGACAACACATTCAAGACTTTTGTTATGTCATGTGTGGTTATAGGTTTTACGGTGGTAGAATCAGCAGCGGCTTCTTTATGCTGCTGCCGAGGGCACGGTTCGAACCGCGTAAGTACCACGACCTCACAGAACACAGGCGTGAAGTAGGAGCTTCTTCCTTGATAGCTCCTGCATTAGGCCGGTGAATACAGGTGACCGGTTACCCATTCCCCCTTCCCCTTCCCCAAATGAAAGCGGTTAAAGAAAGATATATTACCCCAGTGGGGTACCAGAAATTCTAGAGAATTCCCCGCTGAGCGTTCACGGTCGGATAGCGGTACACCACCCGAGCGTAGGCACCTTACCGCTCAAACCCGTTAACCGAGGCAAACGGAGCAAAAACTCTATGGCATCCCCTTTTACCCTTGCTGTGGATCTCTGTAACATCAGGGGGTTACATTCCAACTTAAATGCCGTCCACTACCATCTTGCCATCTTGAAACGGCAAAACCGGCTTTGCTCTTCCTTACCGAGACCCAAATATCCCTTCTAGCTGACACACCCTATCTCGGTTACCCGGGGTACAAGCTTGAACACCAGACGTGGACAGGTCCACGTTATAGCTACGCATTGTACTACTGTACAGGTCCCATAGCGGTGATGCCGAAACTGACCGGCTTATCGACCACGTCCAAATGGCTACGTGCTGCAGCAGATCCCCTCCGCAGAGATCGTGATTCTTGGTGATTTTAATGCCCACAATGCCGATTGGCTCGGTTCACGTCCCACCTATCATGCGGGAAGGTCTGTTCACGACTTTGCAGTAGCATATGATTTGACTCAGATGATTAATACGACTACGTGGACACCAAACGTGTTGGATCATACACCTTCACTGCTGGACTTTCTGCTGACCGCTTACCCGGATAATTATAAGATCTCTGTCGACGCTCCTCTAGGAACCTCCGACCATTTTTTGGCCCGGAGAGAGGTGCCTATCATGTGCCCATTGCTGTATGCAGGTAAGCGCCGTGTTTGGTACTATAGGTCGGCAGATTAGAATGGTATGCGGTCTTTTTTTGCATTCTACCCCTGCAGGCAGATTTGCTTCTCACTGGATGATCCGAGCGCTGTCGTCGATTCTATCGCCGATGTGGTGCTTCAGGGTATGGAACTATATATTCCAGCCTCTGTCGTCCCCATTGGCGATAAGTCAAAACCCTGGTTCAGTCGGTCCTGCCAGGTAGCCTCTCGCAATAAACAAGAGTGCTATCGAGCCTGGGCCACGGCGGCGGCGTCTCGTGATGCAAACACCAGTGCTCTAAAAAAGCTGTATAATTCTGCCTCCAGGTCCTTCAAAAGAATTCTTGCAACAGCAAAGTCAGAGCACATTGGCAGAATTGGTAAGAGTACCCGTGCGTTCTGGTCCCTTGTCAAATTTGTTCAAGGGAATTTTTGCACAACGGGAATGACTCGCTGGCCCATACCGTAAAAGAGAAAGCCGATCTTCTGCGCACTCTTTTTGCGTCAAACTCGTCTTTGAATGATCGGGGGAATACGCCGCCGACCATCCAGCGGTGTAAGCTTTCAATGCGGGAGGTCCGCTTCCACTTGAGTGCAGTGCGGAAAGAACTCTTTTCCCTAGACATCCATAAGTCGAGTTGGCCCGATGAAATTCCCGCTATCGTGCTGAGAAGGTGTGCTCCAGAGTTGGCACCGGTTTTGACGCATCTTTTTCGGCACTCCTATTCTTCAGGCGCGGTGCCGTTATCTTGGAAAACTGCTTTAGTGCACCCGATCCCAAATAAGGCAATTGCTCGGAAACGTCCAACTACAGGCCGATCGCCATTACCTCTTTGTTCTCCAAAATTATGGAGTCAATTATTAACACCGAACTCCTAAAGTACCGTGAAGATCATCAGCTGATCAATGACTGACAATACGGATTTGATGAAGTCGGTCAGTTGGTGATTTACTTGTGTTCTTGACCCATCGATGGGCGGAAGCGATTGAGAGCAAGGGTGAGGCTCTGTCAGTTATTTTGGACGTAGCGAAAGCCTATGATCGGGTATGGCATAGTGAGCTTCTTTCCAAGATATTATCCTAAGGCTTTTCTGAGAAATTATGAGAATGGATAACAAGCTTCCTAATAGATCGCAGCATTAATGTCGTTGTCCACTGATCATGCTCTGATACTAAGGCTGTGAATGCTGGTGTCCCACAAGGCTGCGTGCTATCTCCCAAACTGTTTCTTCTGCATATTAATGACTTGTTACTCATCAGTAACATTCATTGCTATGCAGATGACAGTACTGTTGACACCTTGTATACCAGCCGGGCAAATATTTCCTAGGACCGCGTCGACGAGTGCCGTATCAAACTTGTGTCTGATGCCTTTGTTTACCAAAATCTCAGATTGGGGTCGACTAAATTTAGTCCTATTTTACCCACAGAAGACATAAGTTTGCGCGTTCACCGCTCAAAAGAAACTCATTCTCATACCTCCTCGGTTCATAGACGCATCTGACGCCCTGGTAGCCACAGCATCAATCTGAATTCTTGGCGTTGACATATCGAGTGACGTCGAATTCCGCGGTCATTTGGAAGGTAAAGCCAAGCTAGCTTTTAAAAAGCTGGGCGTCCTCAGTAGAGCGAGGCAGTATTTCCAGTCGTTCCACCTGATGCAACTGTATAAAGCGCAAGTTCGCACACTCATGGGATACTGTTCTGATCTCTGGGTGGGACACCTTAATACCATCTCCTTTCATTTGACCGCATTCAACGTCAAGCCTCTTGAATCGTTGACGACGAAGCCCTTTCCGGTCGGCTTGATACCTTGACTCTGCGAAGGACGTTGCGTCTCATTGTCTTTTACCGTATTTACCACGGGGAGAGTTCCGAGGAACTGTTCCGGAAAATACCTGCTGCTACTTTTGCACATCGTACTACGCGACAAACCATTCACGACCACCGACAAAAATTGACAGTTGGCAGTCCACAACTTCGCCGTCATTTCCTGCTACGCACGACTTTCTTGTGGAATGAATTATCGCCAGCGTATGTCGTATTTTCGGACCGATACGAGTTATGGACCTTCAAGAAACGAGCGTATTCTTATCTAAAAGGCTGGCAGCGCTCTTGTAACTCCTCTGGTGTTGCGGGAGTCCATGGGCGGCGGTGATCACATAACATCAGGTCGGCCGTCTGCTCATTTGCTTCCTTGTCTATAAAAAAGGCGACGAGATCGCTTAGACATCAGGGGAACCGTCTGTCCTTTCCATAAAAACAATATCAAAACTAGGGCTTTCTGGTCCTACTCTTTTTCTTTATAGTCCTGCAAATAAAATATTTATAAGTCGATTCATTGTTAATACTTCTTCTCACTCTTACTGTCCCATTTAACCCATGTCTGCAGTAGTTAGTTACAATACAACCACTCTCTAGTTTTATAGGCCCTTGCTTCACATCGGTCTTGGGTTTGAATCCCGCGGAGTGACACGACTTTGCATTGTTGTTCTTTGGTTAGATCAGGGTGATGATCATCTTTATTTGCAGATAAAGATGATCCATGCGTCTTATGGACATGTAAAAAGCGCGATTGTTATAGGATGTCAATAACTTCAAAATACCCTGACAATAAATTCATCCTCTATTCTTTTTCCAATCAAATTCTTCAAATCTATCGAATATGAAAGTCAAATATCAATCGCTCTATATAAAAAATGATATTGAGGTAATATTTGGTTGGATTACAAGCCAATCCCAAGTAATTTCGGGAAATAAGGCTAGGAAGAAGAAGAAGTCAGTTACAATATAACTCTTAAATATTAAAGCATCTATCAGTTTATGGCTCCGCAAATTAAATTAATGTAGCTTAAGTCATTCAAGGTATTCAATGGACGCCAGTCGCAAACTACGCATCAATCTTCAAGAAACTGTCACACTGTCTCCAACATTGACTCAATATTGATGGCTCCTTTAAATTCAAACGGCATAAAAGCACTAGATACTTGATATAAAAGACGTATTCGATGATCCGCGCACCGACCTGATCACTTCATGGTAATAGAAATAACGAAAACGCTGGCGTGAAAAATAATCCCACTTTTCTTCCCGTTATCTCGCTCTCCCTACTCCTTTTTCTCTTTCCTTACCTTTCCAGATGGCAGGACACGATATTTTAGAAACTTTTCTTGTTACACGTATTTGGTTGCTCTGTAGTGGCCCGACCAACTAAAAGGCGTAAAATAGCTTAGTATGGCTTGGTATGGTGTTAGGATGCCTAATTTTCACTATTCTCATCCTCGTTCGTTTCGAAATATTAAAATATTCGCCTCTGTTCTTACTCTATTCAAGGGTGGCTACCAACAACGCTTTCGATATTTTAACTGTCCATGGCCGACGACAATCACTTAATATCAGTTGAACCGAATACTTCCGTATCAATCCATCTGTTGAAAATTAAAATAAAAGAGAGTGTAGCTTTCACTCATCCCTGGATGATATAGGGAGTCTCCAAGCGGTTAATGAGAAATTTATGAGTATAGAGGTAGAACTTTACTTGTCTTGTTCTAAATTTACTTTTTTTTGTGCAGGTGTCGCAACACTCCAATCGTCCTCGCAGCAGTATTACGAGCAGTTCTCGTCGAACGTGGCTGAGAATCGAACCCACGAGGGGCATCTGTACAAGCGAGGAGCCTTGCTCAAAGGCTGGAAACAACGGTACGTACGCTAAAAACTTATTTACTTTATTTATTGAAAATCTGTTTAATATGTCAATCCAGCTAATTAACTATCTTTGTATCAAATTACATGTAAAATTTATAATTTTTTTGCTTCATGCAGTAACAAAGATATAAACATAAAATAATAATAATATAATATAAATAATAATAAACACATAGTAATATTATAATTAATTAATTATGTGAAATTAATTCCGTCGAACATACCACAATATATCCCATATATCTCAGCTCGACGAATAATAATACACACTCTTTTATACTTAATTTTAATCTTAAAACTTATTGATGCAGTTACTTTAGAATTCAACATATATCCTGGCCCGTGGTCTTAAATATCATCGATCGTATCATCTTTTAACATGTTTTCGATTGGTCGACAGGTGGTTCGTTCTGGACTCCATTAAGCATCAGTTGAGGTATTACGACGCGATGGAGGACTCACATTGCAAAGGATTTATCGGTGAGACTATTCAGTTCTGAAGCTAACTTTTTTTTAGAAAATATAGCTTTATGTATATTATTAACCATGCTACAGTATAGTGATTATCATTTGAACAACTGATTATAGTAAAAAGGTTTTAAGTTATAAGTTAAAGCTAAAAAGTCAAATATTATTTCAACACAATAATCTGATCGATATGCAAAAATGATATACATAATGAAAGGTTTTTTCCAATTAATTTATTCCTTTTTTATTATTATGCCTCAACATCCCTTAAAATATGTAATCTGTCCTCTGTATATGTCCCTTAACTCTTTTAACAATTCGCACTGCCGGAACATCTACAAAAAAACATTTGTTTTTTGTGTGTTTGATGCTAATTTAAGAAGAAGAAAAATAACTAAATCATGGTGGCTAAACTAAATTATTTAGCTAAATTGAGAAAGCTAAATATCTGTTTATGAAAAAGTTTACTCAGCGAACGTAGAGTGATTTTTTATTTGTTTAATTTCAGACCTGGCAGAGGTGATAGCGGTGTCGCAGGCGCCCCCCGCCCCCGGACCGCCCAAGAAGTGCGACGAGCGATCCTTCTTTGACGTGAGTACTTCGAGCGTCTGCATGTCCACATGCGGGACTTCATTACTATAGATCTTTCAATTTAGTCGTCTCACAGCTTCTGCTTTATGATGCTTCACATACAACTTCTATGTTGGCTTTCCAACAATTTTATTCTATAATAAAAAACCTACTTTTATAATAAGAGTAGATTTGTTGATTGTAACTGTTGTCAGTATTGAGGAATTACTTCCTTTAAGACGTTTGCCAATTTCGCCAAATACCGCCGTTAAAATGTATCGCTAAATAAGAAGTTTCTATTACAATATGCAAGGGAACATAACGACAATGAGTATATAATTGTTGAAGTCTCTAAATTAAGCTCATTGACAAAATTTCATATATATGTAGGCCGCACACCGGCCGCACACATACGGATTCCGGTTATACGGTTTCAGACAAACTGGCTAATCCGAGAGACTGAATGCTCTGCTGGCATACAAAGTGTTCGACAAGTCCGTTTGCTTTCCGTGTAACGTGATCAAGCAGTTAGGTTCACGTAATATAAAGTGAGTACCATCGCAGGACCAACAGCATCCGAATAGTGTGATGCATTAAATAGAAAAATGATCTGAAGCATATATAGGATGCTCTTATCCTATCCTACTGCCAATATTACAATATGAATGATGCCTCGTAGTCGTAATTGCGGAACGTTGTCATTTGAGATGATTAAAACTTGAATCCTTTGTCTATTGACGAAATGATAACCAAGTTATATCATTTGACATTGCTCGGTTCTAGTTTATATAAATGAATTGAGTTTGTGAAATGAAAATTAATTTTTGTCTTAAAGCGTGACCTTTTTATATATTTATATATATCTCTTTATGTATCCATAAGCAAAATACGAATACCTTCTTAAGAAATGTCTAAAAATTAGTTTAGTAAACACAAGTAATAACGTAAAAATTCTTTGAAAAGAGAAACAAAAACAAGTTTTAAACATAAGAAAATATACAGCTTTAATTATTTCCATTGTTTCTTCCAATGAGTAATGTTTTATAAAAAATAATTGTAATCAAATCCGATTGCTTACCTAAGTGAAAGGAATAAGATAGAATTGAGTAGGAACGGCCGTTCAGCGGATTCACAAGTTATGTGCGCAAGTATACGCGCAGACATAGGTGCACTCTATGTTCCTTTTTTCTCATAGCCCAAAGATAAGAAATTTGATACAAAAAGAAGGATATTTGACACGACCGAATAGATATTAGGCAAGCAATCCGACATAAATTACACTTTTATTTATTACAGTTATTCGTATCTATCTACTACTGCTTACGTACACATATTTGTTTCTCTCACTCTGTCGCACGACGTCACCCAGAAATAAATAACAAAAAACTATTTGTGTTTGCAGCTAAGAACGAGCCGACGCACGTACAACTTCTGCGCAGCCGACGCCAGCGCCGCTCAAGAGTGGATCGAGAAGCTCCAGGCGTGTTTGCAGTGAAAAAAACATTCTTGACCGAGATATTTTCTTGTATATGACGAATCGGCATATACAATCATGGCTTTAAGCGACTCACAGTCGAAAACTCAAAAAAATCGACTAAGGAATGACCAAACTGTGACTAAATTATGACGCATTCTAACAACGCACTGTTTTGGTTTCTTATTGCCCCTTAGTACTGAACATATAGTGACGCGTAAAACATTTGACTATATAAAGGGTAAACAAAGAATATTTGATTCGTAAAATTTTATCTTCATTTATAATTTCTAAATAAATAAAAAAACAGAACTATGTACGAAAAGTGTATTGTACGACGAAAAGCTATTTTAAGTTTTATTAACGAAAATGACTATCACACGGATATTTTCATTAAATATACCTGTTATAATATAATTGGACGTAGTTATGCAAAAGTGACTCAACACATAGACAAAATAAGAAAACAGAAAGCGATAAAAAATTATAACATAATAACTATATTTCCTAAAACGTTGACATTACTAAAAACATTTTAATATGAGTTGCATTTTGCATAACAACGTCCGAACCAATAATTTGTTTACGATTGACTTAGCCTTGATTTTTGGGAAACAAACAAGGTTCAAGCGACCCTTCTAGTATTAGTTAATGGTCCACTAATGTAAAAATACTACGTATGGACAGTTTCGTGTTTTGTATGGAGGAAGAGAGATCTAAGTACGGTGGGCGACGTGTACGCGTTTGTACGCCGAGGTTATTTTTGTCCTTTCGCGTACAAAATAAGTCGCTTTATTTATCTGTCCGTACCATTCCCCGTGACATTCTAAGCTTACCTTACTATTAATTAATAGTCTATTATTTTATAAAGAATTTCACTGCATATTGGCATACGAGATCTAGCCTAATTCTGACGACATACTTATCGTTTGTGCAGTCGATCATAACGCTAAAAGCGTTTCACACACCTTGTATCATTGCAATATGTTATATTTGTGTGTAGAGGGCTTTATAAAATTAGGCTGGCTACACACGGATCGCGTGCGCGACTAAGGCGGAATGGACGGACAGTTCTAGTGTTGTATGTGTATGTATGTTAGATGACGCGTAGGGCATAGACTATAGAGTTATATTGTTACGTTGGACATTTGTAAATATATTTTATCTTTAATTATTGTTGTGTAAAGTCTTCTGTTTCATTATGGACATTACGTTTTTATTTTTTCTCCATTTTGTAAACAGTGTTAACCGCATTTATGCATGTTTCCGGCGGGCATTTGCGAATACTATTGCGTTAATTGTAATTGTATTCTCTTCGGTGAATCTAATGGTGTAACGTGTACAGGCTGCGTATTAAATTGAATGTTGTAGAAATATTAATTCAGAGCAATATATAACAACGATCTCGATTGTCTGAAAATAGTGCGCAATAATAAATAAATATGTCGGACAATGAAATATTTTTATTGTATATTTTGACTTCTACCATGGTACTAGTTAATTTGCAACATATTTTAATTTAATATTATTCCATAATTTGATGTCTAGTAACCTTTTACGTCGTACATTTTATTTGCGTTGATCAATAATTGCCTTGTATTGTATATAGGCGATTGTCACATATTACCCTGACCGCGCCGCGACTCGATTTCCATATACTGTGTAAATAGACTGGAAAGGGCTGCAGGAGCACACTACAGTTACGCACTATGACAACAAACGCCAGCCAACCGTCCGAAAAACAAATATTCCTGTTGGAAACGAATAGCGCACTCATTTTGAACGGTAGTTTGACGTGTACATCGCAATGATAAATACAGAAACTATGATTTATTGATATTACATTTTTCTGAGAATTTTAAATGATTTTCGTTGTAATACGTTGGCCGTTAAGACAGACTAAGCATAAAAACTGTACATAAAGAAAACAATGGGAATAAGATTTTATTCTTCTTATCTGAGTTTATTATTCTATAGCATTTATATCATAAGCTTATTATGTGTTTTGATATTTGATTATTCCATTTTCTAATCCAAATGTTAATAATAAAATACACTTCATTTCTATTTACTCTATTTCTATTGATATTTAGCCTATGTCATAGTGCCGTCGAGTGTAGTGCGCTCACCTCGCCGCTAACATTCGTGCCAAAAATGCACCGAACACATTTGCTCATGACGTACAAATTTTAAATTTATTTAGGCCCTTAAAAATAATTCACGTACATTTAAACATTCTTGTAGCTTCGCTTGCTGCGATCTTGTATATGTATGCTGTTGTTCGTTCATTAAACTTCGGTCGCAGACGCAGCCTCCGGCGAAAACCTGTAACAGTGCACCGCGTACAATGGAAATAAAGGAATTTTTAAACAAACAACACTCTTTTATTATATGGCATTAATAAAATAATATGTATTTATATATCGATCCTTTTTTAGAAAATACATTGGCCAGATTCCACACGGCAAGGGTTTATGCTTTTCTGGTACATGCCAAGCAAGTGCACAGATTTTAATGCTATCCTAGTTACCCAAGGTACGTCTGTACGTGCGAATAAGTGATGTTTTATGCTTACCTTACCTTAAATTAAGGCACAGATAAATGCCTCTATGCTATCACATTGAACCCAACGAACCTACTGGGCGTCGCAGGACTTTGAAAAGTAAGTAAATGTCTCTCTCCGGAACTTGTGCTATCGCGGAGGGAGTTACCACAGCGCCAGATAGCACTTAATAATTTTATAGCATAGTCTTTGTAATTATTCTAAAGTACCAGGAGTGCATACACCAAGAACATTTCTATGTCTGGAAATCCTTTACATATATTATTGCTAGTCTGTGTAGCCGAACTCTAATAGTGCTGTGTCACTTACACACGCAAGCGAGGCCGCGGGCAAATAACTAACCTTTATACATCTCGAATACCTGGCAAACATAAAACTGTTTGTAAATGTGTCAAGTATAGTGGAACTCTATGCCGAATGTTCTGTAGAGCTATACTGCGTCCAGGTTCAACAGTATTTTATAGTATGCGTGTACCGATATGTTTGAAAATAAGATGGATGATGTCCTTAAAAAACTTTCTTTAAATAGTAAATTTGTTATTGATTGTGGTGACTTTAATGTAGATATGTTACGAGTAACACAACATATTGATTCCACGTGAAATATCCGTACATCTGATAGTCGGAGGATGTTGCTAACGGTTTTGATCATTGCTCCTAATAAATTCTCATCACATCTGTATTACAATCCTCTTAGATGCTATATCTAGTATATTAGAAAATAGTATATCCTCTTGTGAACACCAATTTAAAATTTAACAAATGATGTAATTAAAGTATTTAAAACTATTAATCTTATGAGTACTCACGACTTATGGGCCATATCTGTAAAATTGATTAAAACAATAATGTCTCATCTTGCTTTTATTTTAATAAATGTGTAGACTCGGGAACTTTTCCCTATCTTATGTAGTATAGTGTTTAAAAGTGGCGGTAAATCTGACCCCTGGAACTATAGGGCTATTTTTATATTACGAAGCATTTAATTTTACGTAAAAGATAAAATCTTTGAAAAATTAATTTTAACTGACACATGGAAGAACTGAATAGAACAAAATGCAATAGACATTTTTTTCTATACAAAGCTTTTGACTAATGAAACCATACTTCTTGAATAAAATCATTACCGTAATAGTGGGGTAGCTCGTGACCTCATTGCCACTTATCTTATACAGTGAAAGAATTCAGAAAGTAGTTATACATAATGTTAGTTCTTCTGGATCTTCTTTGGAAAATGGGTGTACGGCAGGGGAGTATTTTGGGTCCATTTTTATTATTAGTTTATATTTATCTCTACCATTTTCTGGTGATACTTCCCGTATTTTTAAAGTAAATCGTAATGTGATATTAATTATGATGAAATTAATAGTGCTCACAGCATATATTGCTTTGGTTTACTTTTGACAATTTACACTTCAAAATGTAAAAAGGCTACTACTACTTTGTGGTTAAAATTAACTATTTAATGTTTCTAATTCCACTATCTTTTAAGGATTAACCCTGAACTCAGGTCTTAAGTGGAAGGCCCATATTAATGGGGCTAGGTGTACGCATCTTTATTGGACCTTCAGTTAAATAAATTTAAGAAAAATATAAAAAAAAAAACATTCTTGTACATAAAGTGTAGTAGAATGTTTCTTATTTGAATTTTGCTCACCCGCTCTCCTCAGTAGAACTCGAACACTTAATGCCAATGTAAGGACCTGACGTTTCATCAGAACGCGTGAACGTCTATGTCAATAAAGATATTTTATATTGAATTTGACCGGTGAGAGACTGCAATCTTACTGAACTCAGCGACTGATCGGAGACACAGAGATTTCATCCATGTCCTTATTGTCAACCCTTACGGTGTCTCCCTGTTCTTAATACAATTTACGTATATCCCTAACATATATGTGCATATAGAAGAAAATCAGCACTTTCTTTTATTCGAAAGGAAGACAAACGAGCACACGGTTCACCTGATGTTAAGCGATCCCATCGCCCATGACCCACGCAATATCTTGAGAGTCACGAGTGCGTTGTGAACCTGGGAAATTGGAAAGAATAGGTTTATTGGAAAGGATGGGCCGGAATTAAAGATTTGGAGGGAGAAGGAGTGGGAAATGGGAAGTCATAGTCTTGCATACTTTATTTTATGCCGACTTTATAAAGGGCGGTGGTACTTACCCGGACAAGCGCGGCCGTACAAGTGCAGCAGAACCTGTGAAAAGATGTTATGCTCTACTATCTATAAAGTTACCTAAAATTGCAATTAAGAAATTAACATTTTTTATGGTGTGGAACACCCATAGATTGACTTCAGGTGAACAGTCTTCAGACTTCAGGTGCATCAAGTGAACAGGATTAAAGGCGAGCGTCCGGATATTGAGCCACCAGATAATATTTTTGGCATCAGGCTCCAAGGAATAGGTGTGTTAAATAGGTAAGTTGATTTATGATAAATTAAATCAAACACACATTCATATGTAACAATTTTTATTTTACCAATATTAATAATATATTAACATAATATGTGGTCCATAACCACCCTCTCTCTGATAATATTATAATACAATGAATTTCTCACAAGTGGTCTCTGAACCCATAACAAATGAAACAAATAGATCTACGACTAAATTTGAAACACTAAAGTGGGTCCCGATCTCGTTCCGAGCCACGGGATCCTGTACACGAACTACAAAAAAAAAGAAAACGGGAAAGGAAAAAGGTAAACATTCTTCATATATTAACTATAATTATTTAACCTAAACAACGGGGCGGCGCTAGTGTCGCACGGATGAAAAGTTAAGAAAAAAACACGTCGGAAATTAGCACCTCATCTTTCGCGTCGAAGCATCGGTAAAAGCTCCAAAAAGAAAAAAAATTAGGCCCCTCGCGTTATGGCGGAACTGAGCGCCGGCCCGTTGTGCAAACGCATCGTGTAAATATCATTATACATTATATACAACCGGAAATAAATATTCTATATGCAAGAAGGGATATACCGCTTATGTACAGCACGTCTGACAAACAGACGATCCCTCGGAGGTTATGTACCATCAATGTACACCGTCCCCTACCTTCCCAAAAGTATTAATCGGAACTATTGTCGACTGAATCGTCACAACAGCATCGTCGATAAATTAAAAATTAACAAAGTAAAGCGAAAACGGGTCATTCTAGACTAAAATCAATAGGCGTTAGAGGTTTAAAAATATTCGGTAATCATCCAGTAGACATAGTTCCGTGTCGGTCTGCCCACTAATAATATTGGCTCACATTTCTTTTTGGCTTGGCTAATTTAACGAGGATTATTTCCTCTACTTCCCTAAACACTGCAAACGAAAATATAATATTACTTTGTCTACAGCGAAAGCTTTCAGCGAATCGAACCTAAAACATTGGGCTCCCGAGATACATTGCGTGTAAAACGTCACTAAAACTTACGAAGCATATTTGGTTTTAACGTTGTACAAACAATTTCGTCCGCTAACATTAATTGTATACCGCGATAGCGAGTTCAATAACCGTCCGAAATATAAAAAATAAACTGTACAAAACAATCTCCGTCCACTTCAAGAATAAAAAACATGAAACAACACATAGTTGAAAATGGCGTCCAAAAAATCTCCAATCACGAAGACTGGTTTTCGATGTGTCGCTTGATTGAATCGTTATTCATAAGAACGCTTAGGCTTAACTCCGACATGTGATTTTAATACGTATATGACGAATCTTCATTGTCAAATATCTAAAATTTGTTGCGCAAGTAAATTAACTGCCGTCAACACTGTACTTTATATTTCTCACTTGCTTATATCCGACTTGCTACAACATAATACACAAGGTACAAATTTTGCGAAAGTTATAGAAAAAAATCACTTGTAGAATTCCATTTTTGTTACGTTACTAATCTCAATTTTTCTTAAATTTTTTTAAGCATCGAAATAGATAAAAAAGTGTACTTTTTTATATGTCGGGCCCTAATTAAATAAAAATATAAAGCTATTCGCAATATCGCAAGTACTATTTCGAAGTCAATTCCACAGAAAATGTACACATTCACGCAAATTACCCAACGTCCCGATAAAAAGGCGAAAGAATGCACATTCTCAACATTATTGCTCTGTTTCGGACACGACGAACGCTGGTCATTTCTATACCAACAAATCTGGTCATTTTTATACCCACAAATCTGGTCAATTTTATACCCACAAATCT
Source organism: Graphium colonna (assembly GCA_025505425.1). Taxonomy (NCBI): domain Eukaryota; kingdom Metazoa; phylum Arthropoda; class Insecta; order Lepidoptera; family Papilionidae; genus Graphium; species Graphium colonna. Next base: position 137,324 of record JAOCPS010000015.1, read on the forward strand.
GGTCATTTTTATACCAACAAATGTACAGCATATTTTTTCCATGTCCATCTATATCGGAGTGAAATGTACGCATCGGTGGCCTAATATAGATGATACCTTGGTCGTACGGTAGATTTTTAACATGAATGTTTCGATAAATATACATAATTTATACAGATACAAAGTTTTCACATTACTTCGCGATTTAAAATTACATTTTTCAAAATAAATGCTTATTTTAACATTGATTAGATAGTACTTATAATCATGAGTTATTTTGATATAAATGACTAATGTATTTGAATATGTTTTTTATTATAAAATTTAATAACTAAACATAAATATGTTGACAGTAACATATTATATCAGTGCTACGAAAATACCTCATTACTAACTTAGATTGTCTATACTAAACCGAACGAACATTATGAAACCAAGTTTTGTTTAATTTAGATTTTTTAATAAATTATTTATCACTTTAAAAAAAATTTCAACAATATTCAGAAAAGACTTAACATTTTACATTGTTAAGTATGTGTCTCAAATTAAAAAAGTATATGTATAAAAGTGTACAAACAGTGTACAAATGTGACTACAATATTGCAAAGCCCTCGACAGTGACAGGAATTTAGTACAATTTAGTTACCTGACTCAGGTACAAATGTTACGTCGTTACAATCTGCAAGGTACACGTTAGTTAAGACTTTAGAAAAATAATAATAAAAAAAGAAATTTGGTACATAATATTGACGTCTCAAAATTCTAGAGGTACAAATGTAACGCCATTACAATTTGTATAACAAAGTACAGGTTAGAGACTTGTAATAAAAAATACTATCATACAGCAATTTAGTACGCAGTTTCGACGTCTTAGAGTACTAGAGGTACAAATGTGACGCCGTTACAATTTGCAAGGTACAATTTAGTTTCTACCGTACGACCGGCGTGTGTATTAGGCCTCTACGCCTGTTGTACACAGGGGTGCCAAACTGTCGGCTAGTGGCCCACGGGCTCCACGTAGTTGGCCGGGTAGAGCCCCACGCGGCCGTCCTTGCGCCCCTTGCACCACCCCTGCTCGTCCTCGTCCTCTAGCTTCTCGAATAGGTCGCCTGCAAAACATATACAGCTATGTAAAACTACCATATGTACTATCTTTTAATCTCTTTTATTAATAATTTAAACTACTATTTATCTTTGAATTTTGATTCGCCGAGTAGTTCAAAGCAATATTGAAATTTCAATGACATCGGAATAGAAGTTAGAATTATTCAACTTCTACGTGTAAAATCGCTGCTCGCATAGGAAATGTTTGACATATTATATTCCAACAAAAGCATATCACAATTCTCTCCCGCATTGTTCAATTCTTTTTTGTTTCTTATTTTCCATTCAGCGCGGACGAAAATATATAAAAAACAACACATATAGATATCTATTATGTAGGACAAGCAGATTCTCAAAAAACATTTTGGGTAACTCATCATCAGGCTGCAACCAAAGAGTAAGACAAATGATAATAAGGCCCCGAATTTTATCGTATTTACTGCCATCGCCCTGGCAGAAAATACGATAAAGTTCGGGGCGAGGAAGAATTTCGTACATTAACCTGTTATTATCAATCTTTATCGATTTTGGGCTGCCAAGATTTGTTCTTCCAATATCGTTTTATGTTTTTATTAAACTGCACCGCATACAAAAATGTTTGCGACCACTGTCAGTAGGCTAAGGGGTCATTTAACGAAATTCTTCCTGCTCCGCGACCGACCTTTATATGAACTCACCCTGACGGAAACTAAGTTCATCGCTCTCCGCTCCCGTGTAATCATACAAGGCGCGAACTGGCACTCCCGGCTCCCCCGTATCGGTGAGCGCTCCTCCCGACTCCTCATCCCACTCCTCTTCCTCGAAGGGGTTGTCCTGCCGACCGCTGTCTTTCCCCGGGGAGGTCTTTGCCGATTTGGGCGCAGACGCCGTGCCGTTGCTGGAATTTAGCGATGAAAAGCATTATATATAGGACATAGGTTTTGTCTAACAGTAACAGACGAATCTGGATAAAAATGGGTGAATTGTATCGATATTAATGTGAAATATAATCGTTAATTGTGGTCAAATTTCGATCGCTACTAAGTACAACGTAGTTCCTGACGATCGGCAAGATTGTTTTTATGCAATATGATAACAGACATAAAGTAGGTTCGCGAAGTTATTAGCGACTGTTATTATACATAGTTGTTTATTTAATTGACTCTGGTAACATTTATTCTACATTGTGAAATTTTTATTAGTCAATTCCTACACTTCCTCATTTTTACGTCGTTGCCTATCTAGTCATGATAATGAACTGCTCTAAAGTTCTACATAAACAATGTAACAAATGTTTTTGTCCAAGAAATACATAATTAATATAAAATACCATTATCTTATAATGGAAAGAAAATTCCATTGCAAAAATGCCGGAGCTATTCGAAACCTTTGGCCGCCATGGCAAACTACATAACTTGTTTTTAAATAAGTCTATCTACGCCATACTACACAATTATATAAATCTATTTAAGGACAATAAATATATGTCATCCAACTAATACTTAATGCCCTCAATGTAGTTGATTAACATTGCTAACTGCATATATTATGAATACGACAAGTTGACAACTTTCATAATACATTTACTAGGAAAGTATAGTCTGACCAGAAAAATAAGAAAACAATTAGACCAAAAGTATTAATTAAGATGTCTTTAAATATATTTTTTTTTTATGGAAAGGAAGACAAACGAGCTGACGGTTCACCTGATGGTAAGTGATCCCGTCGCCCATGGACACA
>JAOCPS010000015.1:140225-153029 GCA_025505425.1 Graphium colonna
GCGGTGGTACTTCCCCGGACGAGCGTGGCCGCAAAAGTGCAGCAAAAGCTGTGAAAGGGTGTTATGCTCTACCACCTTAAAATTATAACGATAAACAGTCAAGAGTGGTATATTAATATTGTAAAGCTGAGGAGTTCGTTTGTTTGAACACGGTAATCTCAGGAAACACTGGTCTGAATCGAAAAAACTCTTGTAGTTTTAGGTAGCCCATGTATCAGAATGACTTAAGGCTTTATAGTTTTTGAGATTACGCAGGTAAATCCGCAATGACCAACAATCAAATTTAATTGTCTGCCGATTATATTCCTTCTTTTTCATTGAAATAGAATATACGCTACGATATGATGATCCATGAAAGAACAATGCCCCATCTTTATATGGCAAACCGTACTAAGTTGCATCAAGTTCAAACATGTTTTTTTTTGGAGACAAGACGTATTATATTAACTACTACAGAAGAAATGAACTTATTTTCGTAATGAAAACCCGAGATACGAAGATACTTGATAAATTCGAAAAATTGATTCATAGAAAATCGTAAGAAATTGTGAAAATAATTACTATATAATTTTTATCTTGTTGCATGAGAATGTTTGGTACCACTTTTGGGCATTGTCCTTTCATTTGAGCGCAGTTTTTAATAGAAGTTAGTAATTTCGGGTGGACTAAGGATGACTAGAAATGTAAAAATAAAGTTTAATATTAAATATGGTTGCACTTATGGTACCAAAAAATCTCATGCATGAAAATCTCATTTTATAGTAATTATTTTCAGAATTTATTATGACATAATTTAAAGTATAAATATTACCTTAAATACGTGACGTTTACACAATCGGTCATAGAGATAAATTATGCAATATAAACCATTTTCTATGGATCGATTTTCGATTTTACCAAATACCTCCGAAACCTAGGTTTTCTACAAAAATAACTTCTGTAGGAGTGATGCAACTTGGTAAGGTATGGCATGTAGAAATGGGCATTGTCTCTTTAGACGATGAAGTCGATTTACATTTTCAGAAAAGAAATATTTTTCTGGTCAAGCTACAAGAGAAATATCAAGCTACTGATTAATATTAACTACTGATTAAAACCATTTGAATTCGTTATTGACTAACGCAACGAAAGGGTTCAATTCTGTGATGCTGTACAGCGGTGCAGACGTGTTCAGGGATAGAATTTCGCTATCTCGGGAACTGCATGGAATCCGATATGGTCTTGGTCCGCACATGTAAATCTCTAGACGTTCTATGCTGGTAGGAGGAGAGAAGAACAATAGGTGCAGTCGTAAACTAAAATAATAATAATAATTGTTGGTCAAGAAATATGTAAGAAGGCATTTTAATCTAACTTCATTTTAAGCTGGCTGTAAAAAATGGAAACTGTATCTAAGTACTAATACATAAGATACAGTGAGCCCTGGAAGCTCAGTGTCCGGGTGCTCGCCTTCAATTCTGTTTGCTCGAGGCGAACCTGAGTTCGATCCGCAGAGCCGGCACCAATGAAATTGTCAATTTTCTAATAGCAATTTTAAGTGCTGATTTACCACGTGTTAACCGGTGAAGGAATAAATCGTGAGGAAACCTGCATATCAATGAAATAATATTTTCACTAGGCTTCACTAGGCTCTGCCCTATACCCTCTTTTCTAGAGAAAGCCTTAGCCCAGCAGTGGGAAAATCAAAAATAGGCTGTTACTTTTTACTAATACATAGGAAATCAGATATACGCCACATTAGTTAAGATTTTATATTACATCAGGTGGCGTCATCCAATTTGTCTAAACGATCTAGTAGTCTAAGATCCGGCATAGGAAATATATGCCCTTATATGTTATTTAAAAATAATAAAAAAATCGATGTTAGATAATGAATTCATTGATACATTGCAAATAGGTTGCCTCGCTAAATCATGTATAAAAATAACATGTATTATTTTTAAAAAATATTGATCGAAGGAATTTAAACATTAACTACATAGATATAAGAATCGTATTTATTTCAATGGGGTAAGCACTTGCTTGAAATTTCACGTAAGTGAATAGAATAATCTATACACCATAAGGACTTCTTAAAGTTTAGACAACACATACTTACATAAAGTTTAGACAATAGATACTGGTATAGATATTAAATTCATCGGCGTCTATGGATATGTAGGTCTTGACAAAGTTTTTGGTCTCTGTGAACATTCGGCTAGTACACGCTTCGTAAATGATTCGATTTTCGTTCAGATGCAGCACTCACACACAAAATAGAGTCATGTAAGTGTGTAAGGATGGAAGGCGACACATATACCTAATAAGGTTTTCCATATCAATACCGGTCAAAAAGATTAATGAAAAGTTAAATGGATATAATTCACCAAAGGAATTTTTTTTCAAATTCATTAATTACTCCGTACTACCGTTTTAGTGCGTTATATTTTATTATGTCAAAGCTGTAATTTATTATTTAAAGGACGACAAACGAGCAGACGGTTCACCTGGTGGTAAGTGATCCCGTCGCCAAAGATACACGCAATATCAGGAGAGTCACGAGTGCGTTGTCAATCTGGTAAATTGAATAGAATAGATTTGGAGGGAAAAACAATGGGAAACGAAAAGGGTTGACATGGCCATCTGGCTACCCCAAAAGTCATACATGTACTTCCCCGGGCGGCCGTAAGTGTGTGGCAAAAGCTGTGTAAAGATATTACGCTGTACCACCTCTAAAATGACAAATAATCAATGTTTGTAGTATAGTATTAGTTGAATATACTTACGTGACGGCAATAGGTGCGCTGATGGTTTTCTTGTCGATAGTGTTGTTCGCGCTCGCGTTGTTGCTGTTGTGCGAATTGTTGATGGTGTTGTTGCTGTTGTTGGCCGCGGGGGCGCTGTTGTTGGCTGTCGCTTCTGCATGATTTGCGCCCTTCGAAGATTTGTTGGTGCTAATCGGTGGCAGCTCCTGTTGTTTCAACTTGATATTTGTACGATCATTGTTGGATTGGTTAATCTATACGATACGTAGAGGTCTAGTGATGTCAAGTTGTTGTTGAGCGAATCGATTGAAATCTATAGAATAAGTTTGATGGTCTCATTGGCACTATTTTAATATATTCTGGTGTTTTCAAATATGGCAGATAAACTGGTAGCTATAGTATTGATAGACTAGAAGGCTGCTAACAATGGCTTATTTTAAATAAAGTTTTATTATTTAAATGTGATATATTCAAATATGTTTATTACTTCATCGATTTAAAACTATGAAACAAAATAATTTGAATCTCTAATCTATAAACCTCTAAATTTAGGGTTAATATCGACATGTTACTGACGTGCCAAAATGCATACTGTCTAAAGCTACATCCATCATGCAACATTGAAAAAAAGGAATACATAAGAAGCGTACAACTATGCTCGATAGGCTGAAATGAGAATGACCCATTACCATACTAAATTCCATGCAACCAAATATATTGGCGATATAGACAAAGGACAATGCCCATTTTTATATGGCAAACTGTACCAAGTTGCATCTAGTTTAAACATGTTTTGTTTTAAGACTTATATTAACTGCTACAGAAGTTATTTTCGTAAAAAAACCCGGGTTTCAACGATATTCGATAAATTCGAAGAATCGATTCATAGAAAATGGCTTCTATTGCATTTTACATCTATATGACACATTGCACAAACATCATGTAGGTAAAACAAAATTCATACTTTTATACGTTAAATTAAATTCCTGGTTAAAAAATTAAATCCATGAAGAGAAGAAAATTACTATATAATTTGAATCTTGATGCATGAGCATTTTCGGTACCACTTTTGGGCATTGTCCTTTAATATATAATAAAATTAAATTAATAAAAAATTGCCGTAAATCATTTTGTAGCTCTTCTTGTTTCATTCTCATTTAAATCCTATTTTGGGCCCAATCACAGTTTCGAATAGAATGTGTAATTGATCCCTTTCGAACGCACTGACACTGGAACAACTATTTACATAAAATATATCAAATGTTTACAAACCATATGTACTTTTTTAAAATTTAAGTAGACATCATATAATAAACAATAAAATGTAAATAGCTGTTTTCGTACTGTCTGTGCGTTGTGTCTTTAAAAATACAACTCGTGCCATCTTACTCTTTCCAATTAATTATAAATATATCAAAATATATGATTTTTACTTTCATAAATATCATCAGTATATCTACGTTCTTATCACCTCGGCTGTGGTGGTTTATGAAATTGAGATCAGGCCGAAAAAAAATATTTATGAGGCTTATTTTTTTTTGGTGTTTGTTGAGTAGGATGACCACGAGTTGCGTGTAAATTGAAGACGTACGTCCTCGCTGACGGGCCGCTGGTTGAGTAAGGTGATTGGTCCGGTGGGCAGGCTCTCCTTGGACTTGCCCTTCGCGATGTCCCGGAACTCCTCCGTGTACTCCTGGTCACCACACACGGGCGTCACAGAACGAGCGGACGCGTTGGGATTGCGACTCTATTGCTACGCGCTTAAAGCTCAAACTAGCTTGAGAGTTAGTGTTGACGATATGCAAGTAATTTTTTTTTACTTTAAAATTAGCTTATATTATGTTTCGTCGCACATCCCAACGTGTCGGCGCGTCGTAGAGAAATAAAAATGAACAAAATGGGGGAACAAATTAGAGGGGGTGTGTACGAAAATTAAAGACAATCAAATAAAAATCGTAACACTTTCAAACAAAGCTATGGTACATTAGACATAAAGCGGAACATTGCGGTGCTATTTTGCACGTGGATTGGATCAGTCGACGGGCAAACCATGCGATGCTGTGGCGGTGGGGTGGGGTTGCATGGTCGGTTCGTATTTATTAATTCTAGACTTTCTCAATGTCCTTACAGTATTGAAAACTACCTATTAGATTCTGAAAGAACGAAAATTAAAAAAAATACTTCGCTTTCTTCTTTTACATCGTTTGTTATACATAATCATAGAGATTTTATGTAACAAACTTTGTCAATATTTTGTTATATAAACGTTCTTTTATTCTTCGATGGGTGTAAATACAAATACATTATCCCTAATGTATTTGTAATACTTCCTCCAAAATAATATATAGTCTCGCAAATTCCAGATCACTTTTGAAGTCTAATGATATCGGTATAGTACATGTGTGATGTCGCCTTTGAGGTCTTTTATGATGATATGACCTTTTAAATACCATGAGAGTGCACCCTGGTCATATGGTACAGTGACCTTCGCTTCAGCCTTTCTGCTCAATTTTATCATCATGGTGAGAAGCCAAACCCATTTGAAACGTGCTTGATAATTTTTAATCAATTCCTTTAAAAATTATAGTGCTCTTTTTGTGCACGGAAGAGAATGAACTGTGTTGGTATTATTTATTTTCCTTTCAAGATATTGGTCGAGGTCAAAAATAGATATTCAAATCAATGAAGATATTATTACAATGGAACACTTTAAATTAATCGTTGGCTGCCGCCAATAAAATAAAGCAGTTTTTCTAAAGTTAAGGTTGATCAATAAATACTTATTTTCCAAAAAAGATATTTAAGGTCTAGATTAACTATATGAGTTTTTTATACATTATATATTATTATTTTTTTAAATATTGTGCTATTAATAATATTGTATAATTTTTAATATCAAAGGATGGAAGCAATAACTGAAACACTATTTTTGACCAGTTTCAGGAAATGTTAAATATACGATATTTTAATTTCGACACTATAATAGAAATTAATCTCAATATTTGCGAAGGAAATATATATCATTCCCCAAAGTAACATCGCTAGTATCTCTTAGTCACTCCAGAAGCAATTCTCACATTGATTTCACTATCATTCAATTCCCTTATTTATTTATTTTTTTTTTTACAATTAAATGTATCGATTTATTGTTTTCGTTTCCTAATGAACTTTATTTTACTTAAACAAAACCTAAAAATAAATTCATCGACGCTTTATTAAAAGATGTTTACAAGTTAGATGTAAACATGTAAACAGACCATTTGATGACAGCTAAGTGCTTTTCCTTTTGCAATTTGAATCCGTGCATGTTACTCGATTGGCTCTATATTGCGATGAGTTTTAGTGTGGTGCTCGCCCACACCGTGACTTCATCGTACCGGTATGAAAACGGGGTTAGCATAGCAACGGCCGTCCAGATCGTAGCTACAGATTGACGGCGCCACACGGGACTTGTTCTCGTCGCCTCCCAGCCGGAGGCAGACGGAAAATGCGCCCCAGAAGTTGAAGTTTGACTTCGAGACCCTTTCCCGCAAGGAGGCCATGCGCTCTACCACAGTAGAGGCCGCCGTAGTGAGGTAATCGAATCGGGCCTCGGAAGAATCCGTCTGCAGGTCCTTGCAACGCATTGCTAACGTCAGATTCACTTCCCATATGAGTTGTAATCAAAACTGTTTACAGTACTTACATATGAAATTTACATCGTATATGAGATGTACATACATCTACACATTAAACAATTAAATAATTTCGCATATGAGATGTAGATACAGTTTATAATTGAGACATATCATGAATATATAAATTTCGAGGATCATAGCTGGTATGAATATAATAATTTAAAGTATAAATAAAAAAATAAAAATGCATCAAAGATCATTCGGAAAATTAAGGAACATATTTGTTAGATTTTAAGCTACGCTAATATAGCATCTCCATAATTTGTATTTTTTTTACGCAAATGGCACTATTACACATTTTTATTAACATTCTCAAGCCTCAATGTAGTAAACTGTAATTGTGAAACATTGGCAAATATTTGTCCAAATGTTCGTACAGCGTACTTTATCTCGATCAAATATACAATGTCAATGTTGACACTTGGGACTCGACGAGCGTACTAATCAAGGGCCCCTGAAGTCGTTACATTTTTTATTCCCTGCTATATTTCTATATGAGTCGTCAGATGTTTTGCGTGTTATTTAAAGCTACAATAAATATTTATAAACAATTTTCATTTATTTTACATTACATAAGTGTCAGCTCATTCACATTCCAAATAGAATGCTTGCCAAAACACGATTTAATCCCAGTTTCAACTGAAATCAATATGTGTATTTAAAAAATCGGCATGCGTTTACAAAAGATATTATAAGTCAAATATTTCTTGTAAACAATGCGGCGATACACAAAGTATACAAGGTAAAGCTTTATTTTATCCAATTATATAAGTAAACGACATTTTTCTTATCCCAGAGGTAAAATTTCAAAGAAGTAATTAAACTTACGTACTGCAAATGTTTCAAGATAAAAAGCAAAATAATTCCTTACCCTTGTCAATGTTTAAAACCGATAGTTCTAAATACTTATAAGTTGAGAGACACCGACACAGAGAAAAAACTAAGGCGCTAGGAGACGTACATGCTCGTGAAATTCATCAGGTAGCTTCTAGAAGAACGTCTAGAAACAAGCATTCGAGTTAATACATTGCATACAACATCGCGGTTAAGCCTTAATTTCATGGGCGTAACTTTCAGAAGCCGGCCTTCTGGAAGGTTCTATGTCTTCTAGAACGACCTTCTACTGCATCTAATTGACCGTTACGCCCACGCGTGTGTGCGTGTGTTTCGTGTGTGTTACCTCGAATTGCGGCCACGCCATGGCCATGTTGACTCCGTGGTTGTTGGCCCACCATTTCAGGTCCTTCTGGTGGTCGGCGTTGTTTATCGTGTGGTGGAACTCTTCGTATATCTGCGGCAGGCTGCAATGATACGATGACCATGGTAAGATTTGTAAAGGACTGTTTATGTTGTTGAACGCGTACAAATATAATGGTATACTTGATCAAGTCGCATTTTAGTATATAAAAAAATATAAGTACTATTTCTTTTTTTTATGCATTTTCTTTGTCAAATCGATTTAGATTTTTCGTAATGGAGAACAGAAAAAGGGTCAATAGGCATATTTGGCAGATATCAACTAATACCTTAAGTTAATTATCTTCTAATCTGGTATATTATAGAGAGTAGTTCTATGATAAAACACCCATAAACATGTTCTTCTTTATTCTGAATAGAAATGAAAATGCCCATTTTTTAATAGCAAACCGTACTAAGTAGCACTAAGTTTAAAGATTTTTTTTGGAGACTCGACATATTATATTAACTCCTATAAAATTTCTTTTCGTTAAGAAAACCTGGGTCTCGAAGTAAGTTGCGTTTTGATAAAATCAAAACTTACCGAAACTTCACACTTTTATATTTTAAATTAAATTGCCTGTTTAAAAATCAAATTCATGAAGCTTAAAGTCGTAAGAAATTAGGAAAATAATTACCACATAATTTTGATCTTGATGTATGAGAATTTTTGGCACCACTTTTGGGCATTGTCCCTCAGTAATAAGTTATCAACTAAGCTTTGCCCAAAAACAATCTGCACATAATAAGTGTCTTAGAGTAACATTATCCAAAACATAATAAAAAGTTAGTATAATTTTTTTAACAGGACAATGCCCAAAGCGGTACCAAAAAGTCTCATGCATCAAGATCAAAATTTTATATAGTAATTATTTCCATATTGTTTACGAGATGGCGGTTCAGGTATTTAATTTTTAAACCGGAAATTTTATTTAATGTATAAAATTATGAATTTTGTTTTGTGTCATGACGTATACACAATCTGGCATAGAGATGTAGAATGGAATAGAAACTGATTTTGATGAATGGATTTTTAGATTCTAACGAATATATCCGAAAGTCAGGTTTTACGAAAACAACTTTTGTAGGAGTTAATATAACAAGTCTAGTCTCCAAAAATAATAACTTGATCCAACTTGTTACGGAAGGCCGTATAAAAACGGGCACTGAGCTTTAAATAATTTTTTTTAGTCTGTTCACTCACACAGGCTCCTGACTGATGTTGAGGCACTTGTGGAAGCTGAAGAGGACATCCTTGAAGAAGGTCAGCCGCTGCGCCTCCATCTGTTGGCATCTATCGAACACTCCCGTCATGTCTTCTATATAGCGAGCGTTGTAGGCCGTGATCTCCGCTAGGGCGGCTTGGTACTTCTCGCGGGACTTGGACACTTCTTCCCTGCACTTGGATACGCGGTCTGCCATTTTCTTGACCTGCACACATTTGTCAATGTTAGAATATATGTTATGTAGTTAGAATATAAAATAAAACTTTCCATTTGTGTCTTTTTTGTGTCTTGTATCATGATTTACATGAAGACATTATGGCTTGTGCTTTTCCTTACTTTATAGACTTAAATTATAAAATATTTAAATTTAAAATAATAATAAACAAAAAAAACAAATGGAAAGTTTAAAATTACTAGCATGTTAGCAAATATGAAAGAACCAAATCACATATTGGTCGTTTTATTTCAAATAGAGTATGGGAAAACTCTTGTACAATTAGCATGAGCATAGCTTTAGTAATCACCACATATATTTTATGGTTATGTGGTGATTTATATTGTTTATTAAAATTATATTATTTATATATTTATTTATTACATTTATTTAAAGATTGATTGATAAATAAGTGTTTTAACTGACAAGAAATAGAATCTAGCTACGTAGAAGAATGTCTTTGCAACAAAAAAACTCGTTTAAAAACACATATGGAATAGGTAGAAGTACAGGTGGGGCTATGTCAATACTATCTGCTGCGAATACCCAGCAGAAGATGGAAAGGTTTAGAAGTTATTAAGAGAAGGAAAACTAAAGTAGAGTAGGTAAGAAAAACACGACTTATAACTCTAATACTTCTAGCTAAAAAAAACGAAAACGTACATAAATTCCTTACCAAAATCATTTGCTGGTGGCAACAAAAAAAATATAACAATGAAAATATAAGTGACAATAAACTTTTAAAACATCTTTAGAGAAAAAAAAAACATTAGGCTTTTGAGTCAAAAAATGGGATTTACTAAAGGTTACATTTAATTTGATTTGTATTACAATTTTTTTTTAAAATGAAAGAAAAAAATTAAATGAACTTTGAGGACAATTACTATAGATAGGGATCGATAACAATATAATAATATAATAATTGATATTGATTGAGAATGTCACATTTCACGTTTTATCAGATTTAAAATCACATTTCGGTTAATTGGTGGTGAGTTACTAAGTTTGAAAACTAAATTGTATACTCAAACTTTTCTTCCATCCTCTCACAAATGTGCAAATTTAACGACGCCGTAAAACGCTTTCATAAAATATTTTTAATCGCAAACAAACGACGTTGTTTACGTTCGCAGTGTAAAAATTATTAATGAGTAGAAAACTCCCAGGAAAAATTTACGAAGTTACGGCAAACTTATTATTAGCGATTCTTCGCGAAAAATTTACGGAGTCGGGAACTACTTCTGCCAATAATTGAATGGGAAATAATGAGTAAAGTATATTTATATATTTCGCTCAGATTTTACTTATTGTTTCAAATAACTATATTCTAAGTAAATCTCGCATAAGGTTAATAATAAAAACGTTTGGTTACAAAAATATTTGAAAACACAAGCCGTTTTTATGATCAATCTTAATTCGTATTTTTCAGCCGGTTTTAAAATATAAGTTAATTATTTTTAAATAAATATTAAATAAATATTTTAAAGTTCTGTTTTTAAGTATGTACGAGAATATTTTTTTCATAAATTACCTCATTTAAGATGAGAACACACAAAGTAGCTCCTATATAAATATTTTTTAAAGCATAATCGCATATCCAATATTAGGCTAAAAAAAACCCGCACTAGCCTTCAAAAAAACTTCTCCTTAAACTATTTTCCAAAAAGAAAAAAGTGGTCATTTGTATCGAATAATGAATCAGAGCCATATCATCACTAAAAATATTTTTTATTTACGTTCAACGAGGATTAAAGAAGATTTAATGAAACTTTATGATATAATAAAAAAAACTGGAGACTTCTTTAGCCCGTGCCAGCTGTTGGCATCATTGCGCCGGCTCCGTTGCCAGACGGTCTCAAGTGCTAGTCATCAACACCGGCGGCTTATAATGGCGCAGGGTCGGCACAAATCGATGTCGGATAATGTATTTCAACTTGAGAATAATTAATATTTTATCTATCACCTACAGAATTAGAAACCATACTAATACGGTATAATTTATTATCGTGAAGTGTCTTTTATTTATTTTATGGTAGATTAGGATAAAAATGTTTTGACACAAACACAACGAAATCTAATAATTAATTCGTAAACATATATGACATTCGGTTGAAGGAGAACTACTTTAATTTTAAAGTCGATCTAAAGTTATTTATTAACAGAATTGAAATTATAATTTTGACGTAGTATAGTAAAGTAAGCCTATTTTTATATTGTCCCACTGCTGGGCAAAGGACTCCTCTAGACAGAGGGTATTGGGCATAGTCCACCACGCGGCTCAAGTGCGTATTGGCAGACTTCACATGTCTTAGAAATATTATTTCTTAGATATGCAGGTTTCCCTTCACCACAGAGCACGTGGTAAATCAGCACTTAGAATTGCAATTAGAAAATTAACAATTTCATTGGTGCCAGCACTGAGGATCGAACTCAGGTTCGCCTCGAGTAAACAGAATTGAAGGCGACCGCCCGGTCAATGAGCTACTACGGCTTTAGGTGTAAGCTAAATAAAAAAAAAATGTAGAGTCACCCCTTTTTACTTATATGTAATGCTATAAGTATTAAACGGCAGTTTTATAAATTATTAATACTTTTTTGTGATTGGTTAATTTTTATTTAGAAGTGTCAAATTTGACAGTCATTAATGGCTTGACAACAAAACAAATTGAAGCAAATACGTTTGGTTTTTTTTATAGTAAGGAAGACAAACGAGCAAACGGTTCACGTTGGTAAGTGATCCCGTCGCCCTTTGACACAAGCAACACCCGGAAGATCGCGAGCGCGTTGTCAACATGGGGGATTGGATAGAATAGGTTTATTGGATAGGATGGGGTCAGAATTAGGAGGTAGACATGCCATCCGGCATCCCCAAGTCAGGCATACTTTATTTTATGGCGACTTCATGTATAAATACTAAGAAAATAAAATGTACTAAGTACTGCGTAGTGGTGCAGCAAAAGCTGTGAAAAGATTTTATGCTCTACCACCTAGAAAATAAAGAATCTATATTGGGTGTCAAATTTTGACAATTTCCTAAACAGATTTAGCAACCTATTTAACGTGGTTCAAGGCGTTGACATGATTTAAACGTAAATTTAATTTTGGATTAAATTTACGTTTAATTCTTATTATTAAAGTTATTTATGCAGGTGGTAGAGCATAATATCCTTTCACAGCTTTTGCTGCACTTTTTACACGGCCACGCTTTAGACTTATAAAGTCGGCATAAAATGAAGTATGCATGATTTTTGGGGATGCCGGATGGCCACGTCTACCCTTTTCTTTTCCCACTCCTATCCCTTCTAAATCCCTAATCTCAACTTGTCCTATCCAATAAACCAATTATATCCGATCTCCCAGGTTGACAACGCACTCGCAACTCTCCGGATGTTGCGTGTGGCCATGGGCGACGGGATCACTAACCATCAGGTGAACCGTCGTTTGTCTTCCTTTATATAAAAAGAAAATTAAATAAATTTGCAAGCAGTTCAATTTCGAACAGTCTTCAAGTAACTTAAAAAATATGATATAAGAACATTTTTTTGCTTTGGAAATTCAATTCTAAACACCTGACATAAAGTTGATTATTCCGAGAAATATGCCGATGCGGCAAAATATTATTGAAACAGTTATTATAGGGGGTGGGGGGTGAGGGCCATTTTCTAGGAGGTGTTTGGCAAAATGAGACCTCTCCGGATGACCATTCC
>JAOCPS010000015.1:157036-172053 GCA_025505425.1 Graphium colonna
GATTCTCACCCAACAGCTTCTGTGGATCAATAGTCCTAGCCTGTACATTGTCCAAGATGTGAAGTCTGAGGGACTGGCGGCTTCGTTTGTTGTCTGCTTCGGACGTTCTGCCGATCGGATCCCTTCGTGTGGTATTCGTTCGTACCAGCGCGTTCCAGTCTCGTTTCTTACTGCAAGTTGGTAATATGAGTGTATATAAAGTTACTTGAGTTAAATCGTTTATGCAAAAGCCTTCTTTTTTATCGAACAAGCTAAAACCCGTATATTCAATACCAAAAAAAATGTGATATTACTTCTGCCCACCTCTTTCGCTGAATGGTACTTAAATGTAATATACATTTTATGCCGGTTTCTTTGAAGGCTGTAATGTACATACCTTGGAAGAGCTAAAATAAGTTAATGCGATGCTGTTTGCAAGTTCTTAATGCTATCACGCATTGAATTTTAAAACACATATTTTAAGTATGTTGAACTAAGTATTTAATTTTTTTGTTTGTTGAAATATTCGAGTGAGTGTGTAATCTAATTGCCATTTTTTGTTAAATCTTATCTAAACTATTCCGAGATCTGTTTGGAATATTTTTTTAAAATAGTTAGTTTGTTATTAATCAGTTTGCTTTTTTAAAAAAATATAACGCGTGTTAACGCTTTACTATGTTGTATATTATCTATTCATCACATGATATAAATTTGGAGGAGAATATTTTGTTGGACTAATATATTTCGGGGTTGTTAGTACAAAAGA
The DNA here is from genome assembly GCA_025505425.1 of Graphium colonna. Lineage (NCBI taxonomy): Eukaryota > Metazoa > Arthropoda > Insecta > Lepidoptera > Papilionidae > Graphium > Graphium colonna. Next base: position 157,782 of record JAOCPS010000015.1, read on the forward strand.
TAAAGCACATACCTTTCTGTGCTGCCTTTTCTGACAATGGCTTTTGCGATTTGACTGAACACGTCTTTAGGCTTGCTCTCTCTGGATATCACGTCCTTTATGATGCCTTCAACGATGCCGATCTGGAAGTCCTTCAGAATTCTTCTCTCCATCACTTTACCTTTCTTCCCAGATACTGTAAACGGAATTATCAGTTACACCTTTATAATTTTTTAGATTATATTTTAATAATTGCAAATTCCTTATTTAAAAGGGATACAATCGTACGGATTTAATAGCATTAGGTATTCACCTCTGATCATAAAAATTTTAGACGAGATAACAACTGCTCATTTATAGCTATTGTTAAGCTTTAGCTTACAGGAGATTCATTATGTATAAATATGCTTAACGAGATCTAATTTTTTAAAGTTTAGTAAGTATAACCACCTCCGTGGCCTAGCGAGACAACGACTGTGTGTCGTCGTTTCTTGGTTGTGTTAGGGAATTACGGGCCAACCACCCGATTACCTGAAAAATAAAACTATCTATGTGTCAGATGGGTATGTTAAAAGTCGGTCTCGGTTCTTATAAACACCCTTGACAGTTGTTATGGGACGTCAGTGCCTTCAAAAAACCTAACAAATGATCCATCTATTGAATTCAGTTTATCCCTTTGGGGTGTGGAAGTCAGATGTCAGTGGCTTTGTGTAAAAATTGATATTCAGGTACTATTTGAGTGGATTAGAAGCCGACCCCAAGTAACTTGGGAAAATAGTTAAAATGAAAGTAAGTTATGATAGCTAGTTTACAAGAAAACCGTCTCACTTGTGGTATCCTGAATGTTAATCCTCGGCGTCTTCATGCCATTGTTGGCCAGAATGTCTATGAGCTCGAACCGCAGCGTGGAGATGTCCTGCCTAATCTCCATCACATCGTCCTCCGTTACGCCGACCTCGTCACGCGCCCGTTGCTCCGCCGTGACGTAGCGTCGCACTAGCACGCGCATCACCGCCTCGTGCTCCAGACGCGCCTTCTCACGTGACTTGCTCTGTATGGATGACATTTATATTAGACTAGCCTTAATATATATTTTTTAATACATAACCTTAAAATATGAAATTCTCGTATGCTAGTTGCCATACGAAACGGCTTGACCAATTTTTGTTAAATTTTATACGTATATTTGGTAGATCTGAGAATTAGTTGTAATCTATTTGTACCCCTGAGTGATAATTGTTATTCAGCCCAAACTTTTTAATTTTTTGGACAATTTTTTTTATTTTTACCAACCTCTATTTTGTATTAGCAATATTATTAACTGAATACAAGGTGACTGGCGAGTCATCTCTAATATTCAAGGACGTTATATGTGGAGATCATATAAAATATAATGTAATATTAAAAGTTAATATTCATAGACCACAGAGTAAACGTCAAAGGTTAACAGCACAGCACGAGCCGTGCCGTTTTCAAGTCAATGAACTGCACCAGCTGGCCATATGTTCCCCGCTCGCATCGTGTCCATGTTTTATTAAAAAAATTGTTCGAAAGCTATGCCCCTAATTTTATTACATAAATATGATCACAATCGAGTACTGAGTGCTCTCCTTTAATATCGTAGGAGATATCACCAATCACCTGTATATAAGTTTAGTGATTGTAGAGATTGATATGTAGAGATTGGTATATCATAGTAATTAGCTGCCGCGGTTTCGCCAACGTAAGTATTGTTTATGATTTATTCACAATCAGACCAATCGGTGTGCCAAATTTATTCCAAATTAAAGTAATGGTATATGAGAATGAAAAAGGTGGTGAAATATATATTATATTTTAATGGTAAAAAAACAACTCTTGGTTGGTATATCGGGCACCTTATTCGAAGCAAGTCTTACAAAAACTAACTAAAATCGCGCAGATCTTTTCACTTTTCCTTATTGACTAGCGAATTGGAGATAAAAATCCTGAATTTGTGTATAATGGTACTGTTTGCGAATTCTTACGATGAATGAATGAAGCTTTACCGCCATTGTACACATTGTAAGAAGCATCTCAAAATCCTTTATTCGATATGATTCCAAAAATAACATCTTTTTTATATTGTTATTGGCATCGGAGATTTAGAATAGGTATATTTTACCACAATGATTTTTATTCCACTGAGAAAATTTTAGAACCGTCTTTAGCCACATCCAATTTTTGTTTTCATAAATTGTTATCAACATTTCAAATTTCGAAGAATTTACGAAGTTTTTTAATAAAAATATTGTAGTCTTTTAAAATAATAATTGTCGCACAATGAAAAAATGTTTAAGATGTTTGAATCATATTGATGTTCTCTTCTATTTTTAAATCTGTACAAGAGACTGCTTATTAAATTGATACGATATTGCATATAATCTAATACCATACTAGAAACTTTAATATTTCAAATGTTAGTTACCAGTTTCATTGTGCTGATGCCAGGATATGAACCAAATGGCACAAATAAAGTAGAGGAAGAATATTGGTAATTACACTATGCTGTTGCAATTCTTTGCTTTAAATAAAACAGTCAAAACTTTTAATTTATCGAATAATCACTGAATAAATCACACTGAAACAAGAAAAAATATATTAGATAAATGCAATACGATGCATTCAATAAAAATAAATGTTAAATTAATCTGACTTTTTAATATTGGAAGTATATAACTTTGTAAGATGATTACTACACAAAAAAATGTTTAATTTGCTATATTAATATAATGTTGTTTAGAGTTTATTATATCTTATATAACATATAACCCACTTTTTGTAAGTGATAACAGGTAACAAATAAGTCAAGTGTTATCACTAGTAGCCAAATATACACAAGAAAGAGGAAAAAAGATAGATGATTTGACAATATTAGTCGAGATATGAGTGATCGTTTCCCACAAGAAGAAATCAATATAAAAGCTCAGTTTTCCTCTAATCAAAGTTTTGGAATTTGAAAGAGGACATTGCCTTCGTGTTTAAATTTTAAAGTATATAAAAAATTAACAAATATTATACCGGTATCGTTCATCTTATGTATTATCAAATTAGATTTGAATGTTGAAAATGATGGAAACATTAAAAAATCCTTTTAAATGAATAAAAATTCAGATATACAAATTGTATTAAGACTTTATTTCACAATGCAGACGGTATATTTGCATAACGTCTTAAAAATCTTCTACATCCTTGCGTTTATCCTATCCTATACCAAGTTCCACTTTTCTACTTAGAAGGCATTATTTTCTTCTATCCACCGCATCGTGCTGAGACATACCATTTTCAATTCTCAAGATTTCATTCCAATCCAATGTCGTATAATACGGAGGTAGTTGCACATGAATCATATTTATTGGTACCAATATATTTAACTTAATTAAACCCAGCCTTTTATAATGCCTTCTTATAGGAAAGTTAGCCTCTATCAGAAAGGTGATAAAAATTATTCTAATATTCCACACTATAGACTTGGCGACAAGAGGAATCATTCCAAGTATAACCTAGGAAGTAGAATAGAGATCTAGGAGAATTATAGATCTTTGTCCAAAGTTAATATTCCTGAACGAAATTAATTCGGAGAGTTTTGTTGATTTAGTAATGTTATTCGTAAGTACAAGTGCTAATTAGGGCGCTTTACTTAATTCGTTCGTATGCATGTATCGAGCTTTTCAGTTTTCTTTGCTTTTTCATTTATTTTGTTCTTGGTTCATGAGAAAAGTAAGTTTTGACTGGAATCGTTTAATTGTTCACAATTGGGTCTTGGAGAGTTCAAATTTGAACGTTTGCTTTGTTTGCAAATCAAAGTTCCTAGATCGGGAACTTTGTAACAAAACAAAACTATGATATCACCAGTTAAGAACCAAAAAAGTGGCCAATTCATATGATCCCGATTTAATATTTCAACCGTACAAAAATAACATACGTATACGCTACGCATACGATTAAAAAAATAGATATATATATATTAGCAACAAAGGTCCTCTTTTTTAAGCACATGATAGCTCTTCTGTATAAGAACAGGCAGTCTATGTCTGAATCAGTTATGGATGCTTAAATCTTTCAAAAAGACCAGCTTCTTACAAAGATGCACATTTTTAATTATTGGTATATTTGTTGTATGGAGCTTGATACTTTCTTTGGAACATCTGACGTATATCTTCGACACAACTTGTATGGGCGGTTTTTCTCTTTCAGATGGTAGCGATCTAAAGACAGCCTTGGTTTTTCTTATTTGCATTCACATAACCTAAGTTAGTGACAAATCGTTTTACAATTACCCTAGGTGTAAATCAATCAGATCTTTCATGGGCGTCGTGAAATTATGTGTCATATACGGTATTCCTCGCACAAAAACAGTCCTGAACCCTGCAATCGGCCTCATTACATATAACACTAAACAAACGAACAGTTTAGGGGTATAGTAGAAATAAACTTGGAAACAAATCACTTTAAATATTTTTTTTGAATTTGAAGGTATTGATATACAGATTTGTCATGAAGCACTAGAATGCATCTACATTTTTAGCCTCCATAAACTAGAGGTATAGGCCCTTGCTTTGTAAACTGGAGGTCATGGGTTCGAATCCCGTGGGGGACAATAACTTTGTGTTATTGTTTCTTGGTTGGGTTAGGGCAATGCGGGCTGATCACTCGATTGCCTGAAAAGGAAGATGATCCAAGCGTTGGATGGGCATTTAAAAAGTCGGTACTACGCCTGGTCTCTCTCCGGTCGTGTCGGTTATCCGTGCCATCGGACGATGAGAGTAAAGGAACAGAGAGTGCACCTGTGTTTGCGCTTACACTTGTGCACTATAATATTTCCTGCGCACTAGGTTAATCTCAGGTGAGATTGACCGCCGTGCCAGTAATTCGGTCAGGAGGACTTTACATCTAAATTTACCCTTAGATATACAAAAGCAATTTGTCTCTATAAATTACATATATTTTCAATAATATAATAATAATAATAGGTCTTTATTAGCCACCTAAAAACATTACATAAAATTTTACAGATTAAAGAAATAATAGTACCATTTTTTAAACTTCACGTATCTTATTATTTCACAATTCTGACAATCCGTTTGAAGCATTTGTTTTCGTTCTTAAAGAAAAGAGGAATTCCACGCACGACAATTTAGCCGTAAAAAGCTCCGCATTAATTAAATCGAAACAACCAAGAATCAACAAATCAAGTAAAACTAGAATACTTTCTCTGCTATCGTCAAGAGCTACCAAAATATCGTCATCTACGTGTGAAGGAGCTGTAGCCGTACTAGAACTTCTGCGAAATCATAACTGTGCAGAAATAATTATATTTACTTTTCCAGAAAATCGATTAGTTGGCTATAAGTTTTTGTTTTCAATATTTTATATTGGAGGTATTTATAGGATGGAGGCTTTGGGATAGCGCTGATTTGAGCCAACTTCCAAGATTTCAGAAATACTTTTAAGAATGGCTTACATTCTAAAATCAAAAGGATTATTTTTTCATTAAAATTAGTTTTAGTCTAGAGAGCGCTTGCTGAAAGTTAAAAAGGTAAAAAGACACTGAAACTGGTTCAATTTAAGAAAGGCAAGCAAGGCAAGTCCTATCATGAGGTTTTATATTCACAAGTAAATTGTGATGTGCATCATCAATCCATACATGGTACAAAATATACATGTAAGTAGTTAAGGTCATACTCAGTCGTACCAGTGTTCCTGCTCAAACACCTCCGTTATTTAGTGGTATATGCCTTTGTTTTACAAACAGGAGGCCTTAGATTCGAATTCCGCAGGGAGACAATGATTTGGAGTCCTACTTTCTTGGTTGGGTTAGGGAAATGCGGGCTGATTACCCAACTGGCTGAAACGTACGACGATCCATACGTCAGATGAGTATGTATAAAGTCGGTCCTGGTTGTCAAGAACACCTTTGTCTGTCTTTATAGGATCTCAGTGCTTTCAAATATTCTGACTAATCCCTTGGAACTCTGTTTATCCCTTTGGATTGTGGAGCTGACATGCCACATGTCAATCGTTCTGTGTAGAAACCGACATTCAGGTAACATTTGCTTGGATTAGAAGCCAAACCCTTGGGAATAACGATAAGAAGAAGAAGAAGAATATTAATGTTGCTGCTCGTTTAGCACTACCCGGGGGACACGTGTAGGGTTCGTGTTCGAAGTAACCTCCTACGGACGCGAGCAGCATCATCCCCCAAAAACTAAGTTTAGATTATAACAAGGATTGTTAGAAAGCAGGTTTTAGATATGGAGTTAGAAGAATTTTTTTTTCTTGAAGCAGCAAGTGGTTCCAACTACATGGGGTAAATATTTTTTTTTATCTTTAACTTCTTTTATCCCAATTTTTTACATGGTTTACATGATGACATCTTCCTATTCGTAACTAACAGTTTTTAAAACAATAATAACAAGTGAAATTTGGTTCTACGTTCATCTGTATGTATTTTCTATTTATTTAATGTTTATTGCCATAACTTTAATAAAAGTATGACAAGGGGCGAACTTAATGGCTTCAAGCATTCTCTCGCAGTCAAAAAAAATCGAGCGTCAAAAATCAATCACTTGTTCGGGCGAAATTCAGTAGTCAAAATACCATTTTATATAATTGGTTCTCGATAAAAATGGCATATGGCGAAGACGTACAAATATTGTGTAAAATTTCATTTTAAAAGTGTAATTCAAGGCAATTTAAGACTTTTTGCGATCAGTATTCATTTATTCAATTCATATTATGTTAAAAAAAATATTATAAATAATTTAAGTATACTTACGAGTATTGAACCCCGGTCCCTTTTGGAGCATAACTTGTCCATCCAGCCCTTGAAATGCTTCGGTGTTGGTATAATGTTGAATGGTGGTGGTACTGTGTCGCCATCCTCAAAGTAAGACATCCAGAGGTTGCTTCTTGCAAACTTCCATTCCATGTCAGATCGTTCCTGGACAAGGATTTTGTATTATTTGGTAATGTATAAAAAAAAATATATGTTCTTAATATTTTTACACCAAATGATATAAACCGGAATATTTCATATTGTATATACATTGTACAAAATCAAAATGATACTGATATATTTGTATGAATTTTTATGCACAATGCAACAAATGCGCAAAAATAAGAAAGAGTCTGTCCTATTGATTCTCGATGTAAAGCTTGGTCAAACAGAAGTTCATCCTCAGGACTTGCTAATATACGTTGAATTTGAATTTGCTTGTACATACCGAGATAATTTGGTAGGAGTTGGACATCATAGCAATAAGCATGTTCAGAAGCACAATGATGTTGATCACGGAGTACGATCCGAAGGTGAGGAGCGCCCAGAATCTGGTGAAACTCTTGATGCCTGTCAGTTCGAAGGTTGTCAGGTCCACCAGACCGAAGGACGCCCAGAACAGTGACTGTGATGTTTCGAATAAGCTGTAAATATAGTTCAGTTAAACTGTTAATAATAGTTATGTCCAAAACTTGAAAGTTAGGTTTTTTTTAACTCTATAAGCGTAAAAAAGATAAAATACTTCCTAAAGTAAATACATAAAGATAGAATTGAACAACCATCTAGCAAAGTCGACGTTCACGTTTTGATTGAAAGAGATAAAACGATCTTCTGGCAATACTTGCCTTTTTCGTCTTAACCATATGTGTGTACTTTTAATGTATTCAAGTGATCGCATTCTTTATCTTTCTCTAACTTTTCTTATTGTATTTGTTTCGTAGCTGTATAGAGGCTCAGTCCATTTTACATGTCTTTGTGCTCATATATCTGATCTTAAATGACCTGGTATTTATTTTACAGTACATTTACATGCCATATGAATAAAACTAATCTAATGTACCCTTTTTTATTAAATACAGTTAAAATTATTTTGACCAATAGTGTACACTCGTACATGTTTTTCTTTACGATATCGTGTCATTATAAAGGCAGTTTTACTCCAACACCGTTCACCTTTACACCATGGATTTTAGCATGTATATTTTTATAGAGATAGACTCGGTTTGCCGATTTATAGGCTGTTTTATTTATTTATAATACAGACAAGTAAGACAAAGTCTGCTCGGTTCAGCTAGTTAAATACATGAATAATAAAATCGACCATGCTTTTACTAATATTTGGTAATATCTTACTTTGCAAAACGCCTCCAGATATCACACGCTCGCTCTTGATTGTCAAAATCGGGTATACCAGTCGGATTGTGATAACATTTGCGCTGTTCCAATTCGGCGTAGTACCACATCAGTTGATTCAAACCTGACAAATACAATACGCATTAATCTTAAGCATACATACTTTCATATTGCGCATTATGGGTGTTTCTTGTTGCCATGTGGTTATAACTTTAAACTTTTATGGTACTACAAAGTGCCTAAAATGTCTTCAGAATATGAATTTATATAAACATAATCCATGTCATCCGCACATCAATTTTACAAGATCAGCTCCACCTAGGAAGTGTTGTTTTACCAAAATATTTCTGCCGTCAATATATCTGTTAAATTAATGGCTTAAATTTGTGATTATGGTTCGGAATTACTGCTCCATCTAGCTTATCGGCGATTATGATATTGTTGTCCAAGCAGTTTTATCAAATGGTGAAACCGAAGCTGCGGTAAATTACTTTTTAAAAACTATCGAAGCTGTGAAGTGTAATTGCTTGGAGAGTGTACATTTAAATAATGACAAAAACTGCAAGTGTCAATGTCCTTATTTTACCTTGTTTTTTTACTAGTCTCTGCAATTCTTAAACTAACTTCGTAGTTTCTAGCTTTCAGGTCAATGTGAGGAATACTTACCACATCCGAAAGCGAAAAGCACCAACATGTAAACGAAGAAGAACTTGATGATGTCGATAATCATACGGCCTAGAGAGACTTGCAATGGTCCAAGGTAAGGGTTGATGGAGAAGATGTGGACGAGTTTTAGGAATGAGAAGATCATGCCGGCAGCGAAGGCGCCTTCAGACAGTAGCATCGGATCGAAGGAGTCCCAGCGTTCACGGGGGTACCAAGGGTCGAGACCGGCACGGTAGTCACGCTGCAAAAAATACGCATGGTATAATAGACGGCGGACCCTGGATTTTATGCTAAATCTGATTTTTTTCTTTAAGAAATGGTACCCGTGGTAATCTATATAAATATTATTCGGGTCAGATCCTCCCGTACTATTATCTACCTACTTAAATAAATAATAAAATTCAAAATTTACACCAAACAGTAAGTCAATGTGTAACTATTAGAGCTGCTGTACTGTACATTTTTTTTTTAATATTTTACAAAATAAATCTTAAATCGTATTTGTTTTTTGAAGTAAGGACTATGTGGTAATGGTATATACTTTTTGAATATGTAGTGAATTACTTTATCGTGTTATTTCTCTCATAGAGATAATCAAATTAAATGAATTTATTAGTATTCTTCAAGCGAACCCCTATCCCGACATCATTGAAATTGTTGTTCGCAAAACTTGATATTCGCTTTTTTTAAGAACTGAATTAGTATGGTATTAACAATGAAGAAACACCTGAGAAACCTGCACATCTAAGAAATATTAAAACATATTTTTGTGGCATGTGAAGCTCGCTAATCCGTAATGGGGCCGCGAGGCGAACTATCCCTATGCTCTCTATATTAGTCCTGCTGTGGGACGTATAAAAAGAGCCTGTTACTTTCTAACGTTTTACAAATAAAGTTTATATATTATATAGTGTATTTAAGCAGAACTATTTTTTTAACAAATGTTGCTTTGTTTGAATTATAACCTTAATAACAACTATAAATTAAAAAAAAAAAAAAAAAAAACTAGTGCAGGTTATTCTACGCAGGAAATTTATCAGATTATCCTGTTATTCCTCGAGCTATATATTTAGTAACACAATTTGCCGGTAATAAATATCAGAACGGTCTATCTGATATGTATTAGCGGCAATAAATAGATCAGTAAAGATTCTTCTTCACAGTAGATTCGGAAGTTTAAAAGTAAAAGTAAATTATGGTGTAATTATCTATTAGTCATTCATTTTGTAAAAAAAATGTGACGATATGAAGATTTTTTATTATTATAATTATTTGGGAATGTAATAAACTATATTATGTTTAAAGTTGTTCAACTGCTAAACAATGGCCTGCTCGAGGTCAAGGGCATAGGAGGTAGTCCGCTACGCGATCGTAGAGTTTAGTTGGTCAGGTTATGTAGATTTCTTCATGATATTTTTTGCCCTCGTGCACCTCATAATAGTAACTTAAAATTGCAATTTTCAAATAAAAAAATTCATTGGTGCTGTCAGCGGGGTCTGTACTCAGATTTAGCTGAAGTAAATAAAACAAAAGGCGAGCGTTCGAATTCTGAATTACTGCTGTTTATACATCAGTATACATTCTCACATACCTGTACAATATACCAGGACGAGAAGCGCAAACTGATCCAGGCTATGTAGAACATGTTTGTGATGAAGTCCACTATGTTCCACAGATCGCTGACGTACTCCATAAGGCCACCACTCCACAGTGACCTTATTTCCGCCCATATCAAACCTGCAACCGTGGGTCAAGTCAGGCTGGTACGAATCATGGTAATTTTCTTCTTTTGGGATACTTCCTATTATGCCAATATTTTTAATTGATAGAGAATATTTCTTCATTAGACCCATGTATAGCGAGGTTTCTAGGCAACGCTTGGTTTTTGAAAAAAAATAAAAAAAAAATAAAGTTTGTAATTTGTATGGACAACCGCTTAATATGTAAATATGATATATAGAAAATATTTCAAATTGGTTGAAATTTGTAATCGATCTAACGCATATACAAACATATATATAATAAAATAAAAAAATGTACCTAACCATAAGTGTATATCTACTTACGTCGCGATTGGGAGTTAAAAATGGCTGTTTTCCATACAAATTGTTGCCTAGAAATTCCTATATATACGAGTCTAATGAATTAATATTCTATAGCAATAAAAAAATATTGGCATGCCAAAATAGGAAGTGTCCCCGTAGGAAAAAAACCCGAATCATTCTCATGGACTCTAAATATTTTTTCATTATCTTTACTAGGCCATAAAATAAACACAGTAACTCGCTTAGATCATTCTAAATATTTTTAAACGAAGATTGAAAACAGATTATTGTTATTTTTTATAAATACCCTACTTAAGTTTATAAAGAACACAAATATGTTTTTCATTGTAGGTAAAGTTAAGATACTATGTAATGATAGAAAATGTGTTTTTTTATCCGACTTCAAAAAAGGAGGAGCTGTTTTGAAGTCAGTTCGCGCATATCTTCGCCATTTATGAACCGATTTTAAAAGCTATTTTTTTATCTTATAGAGTATTTTAGTTCTTTTTAATCAAAATAACAAAATTGATTTCATATAGTTTTGAGCGTATCTCCATGATTTCTGAATCAATTTCAAAACCTCTTTTTTATATGATAGAACCTTTTTTGTAGATAGTTCAATAAAATTTTCAAAAAAATCGGTTCATTAGTCGGTTTTTTAAATAAAAATAATAAAAATTTAGAAATCATCTCCTTCTTCCTCCTAGCCTCATTCCTCATTACTTGGGGCCGGCTTCTAACCCAACCAAATATTACCTGAATATCAGGTTTTATACAGAGCGACTGGCATCCGACCTTCGCAACCCAAAGGGATAAACTGTATTCGAAGAATGCATTAGTTGCCAGGATATTTGAAGGTACTGATATACTTTCACGACTGCTAAAGGTATTCTTGACAACCGGGACATACTTTTTAAATGCCCATCCGACGCATGGATCAACTTTCTTTTCAGGCAATAGAGTGATCAGCCCGCATTCCCCCAAACCAACCAAAAAACAACAACACATAGTCGTTGTCCCCCCGCGAAGTTCGAACCCACAACCACCGGTTTGTAAGGCTAGCGCCCACTCCACTAGGCTACGGAGGCGGTTGAAATTTAGAAATGTACGCACATATCTTGGCAACTTATGAACTGATTTGAAAAAATATTTTTTTCATCTAATAGGGTACACTTCCACAATGGTCCTACAAGTTTTTTTATAAAAATCGGATCAGTAGTTTGGTTTTAAGATCAGGAGGAGGCGTTTGAAATTGGTTTTGAAATTGTGAAAATAAACTTGTTACAATTATCAACAAGTTGAAAGTGACGCATTATTCGCAGGATCCGATAGATGAACTTTACATTGAATTTCATGTGACATTAACTGTTTTCAGCTAAATGGTTTACGTACAATATACAATGATTTTGATCCTGAAGTTACCAATTACACAGTACAGTGTTTCACCTCTTGTTTTAGCTTTAGTTACATGCTAACAAATGCAAATTTACTTGCTATGTAGATGATGACGGTAAACTCGATCAGGCCCGGCAGAGCGCCTCTCTCGTGTGCCTTCCAATGAGCCACCAGCTCCTGAAGCCAACGTATTCCGGACCATTCTAGCACCAAATATTCGGCTCTTTGGGATGCGAGCGAGAGTAGAGCTGGAATATTGACACTAAAGGTTGGTAAAATATTTTATAGCCAAGAAAACATCCACATACTTATTTAATATTCTTCATTTCTATAGTTAGAGATTCTTTCAGAGAGATTTCATGGCGTAGAATTAAATAAATAAACTTTATTTTAAAAGTTGTATAAACAAACATAAACAACATTTGCTATATAGTAATTATCTTTGCCCGTGGAGAAATACTAATGGGTTTTTTATCGATATTACGGAGTGACGTCATAGATCCTTCAATAGATTTAAACTGCCCGAAAGAAACGCCATGGTTGAACAAGACCTTGACTTTCCATCTTTTTTGGAACTGAACACTGTTCAAGAAGAACTAGCTAATCTGTGGAGAAGGCTGTGTAAGTCGTTACGTCTCTATGTATTGATCGTTATAAATTAACATAATGCTTTATAATAATTTTACTTACAAAGAAATAACATATATGAAGAACTGTGAGAGATGAACTTAACGAATGGTTTCTTCATGAATTTGCCGTACTCGGAGTCAGGGTTCAGCATGTAAATGGTGCAGTACAAGGGGAACATGCATCCTAGTTTTACAACCTGAAAAAAGAAGAAGCTTGACTTAAATTTGAGTCTATATTAACTAGGAATCGGTTTCCAATGCCGAATGTTATAATTTGAATAAGTATTTTCTCACTATTTCTACTTATTTAATCTTATAAGAAATCCTATCTGGATACGTTAATAGAGTTTGTAAATGGTAAGAATTTTCGTAGATGCCTAAATAATCTTTACACATCTCATTTAACGTTTGGATCTCCTTATAGTTTCGAGATTTGCGCGATTAGTCCATAACAGCTTAAGCGCGGCAAATAACCGACATTCGCAAGTTTTGCGAATGCCGCATCCATTATTTTCTGCAGAAATTTACAAAACCTACTTCAAACGCCTTAAAAGTGTACTTTCGAATCATATCTTCTCCGTTATTTGATTTAAAAGAAATGCAGGTTCGATTTTTAAGAAAATTTTACGTAACCATTTTGGAGTATCAGATAAAATAATTAATTTTTAAAATCAGTTCAAAAGTGGCGGAGATTTGTGCGAACATTCCTAAATTTTTGTTATTTTAATTTAACAAAACAAACTATTGAATCGATTTTTTTAATTATTAGTAATAAGACTTATTAGATAGTATTATTAGAATAGGACCATTTCGAAAGAATACCTTATCGGTTAAAAAAGAAAATTAAATCGGTTCGGAGATTCGGAGATACGCGTGAATAATGAAATAAAAACATCCGAATTAAGAACCCTCCTCCTTTTTTGAAGTCGGTTAAAAGTAGGTTTTTGGACAAATGAAAATACAGCGACTGTGATATACTTAAATATTGGCTGTTTTGAAATATTACCATAGGATTAGTGATTCTTAAGTTTTTATTCGTAACTAGAGTGTACACCAAATTGTTTTTAGGGTTATCGTTAATAGTACAGTAAATGAAGGAGAATATCAGCTACAACCTCCGAATTCATTGAACCTCCATAGATTTGGATGAAAATTTGAGTATGTTTTACCTTTCACTTCAAACGTGACGTCTTGCGCTTTTCGCATTTTAGGGCTTTTTAGGGCCCTTTTGTTAAAATGGTAATAAATGCAGATTTAACCATTCTGGGTTCAGTAATTGTGTTCAATTAGATAAAATATTTTTTTTTATATTTATATGGATGACTTATGATTATTATTTTTTTAACCCTATTGGCTACCACTCCTTAAATCGTGAAATTAATTTTTTGTATTTCTCAGTTTTAAAATCG
>JAOCPS010000015.1:173987-193875 GCA_025505425.1 Graphium colonna
ATAATACCGTACACAAATCTTAGCTCCTAATAATTTGGTATGTGTGATTAACTTCAGAATTTTTATTCGTTTGGATTAAACTTAGAAATTATTGAAGTTATTTTTAAAATATGCTCCTAAAAAGACAAAAGTATTATTTTTTTAGGGAAAGACTGACAAACGACCAGACGGTCCACCTGAAGCATATGTTCATCGGCGGAGGGATCACTTAAGATCCCCGATGAACACAACATTCTAAGGGTTGCGCGAACGTTGCCAAGTGATTATTCAGGGAAAAATAAGGAAGTGAAGAAAAAGATGAGGATAGGATTGGTTAGACTACCTGAAAATTCATACATGCTTCATTCTATGGCGGCTTATTGTGGAGGGCGGCGGTACTTCCTGACTCATAAAAGCTGCATGAAAGATGTTTCTTCACCACCTGATTGCTATTAGATCTAAAGATATAATAAATCAAAAGAGAATCAAACCATTCTAAAGATCATGTTTTTTATAACGCAAAACAAGACAAATAATGTTGTAAATGTAAATCGACAACAATGAAGAAGATATGGTTTTCTCCCTTGAAGGTGATGAAAATTTTCTGATGGTCGTATGGACATCCACAAGTGATCACCAAATCAATAGCCAATAACAATATATATCCGTTATAATTGCGTATAAATTGTACAAAACCAGTTTTTATTTTTATTTCAGGAGTTAAGACGTAATGTAAGGCAGTTAAAATTTTGATACTTAATAAAAACGTATTATGAACTCAACAAATTCCGATGCTAAACCTTTATGTATTTTATGCACCAACTAAGATACTTCAAATTGCTTTCAATAATTTGGGAATTTGTAATATCCAGATCAAGAAGTATTAAACTTAACCCGCTTTTATAAAGATTCTTATTTAAAATAAAAATGTTTTTTCATGGAAAAGAAGACAAACGAACAGACGGTTCACCTGATGGTAAGTGATCCCGTCGCCCATGGATACCCGCAGCATCCGGAGAGTTGCGAGTGCGTTGACAACCTAGGAAATTGGATACAATGGGAATTTGGAAGGAATAGGAGTGGGAAAAGAAAAGGATAGACATGGCCATCCAGCATCAAAAGTCATGCATACTTTATTTTATGCCAACTTTATAAAGTGGTGGTACTTCCCCGGACGAGCATGGCCGTAAAAGTGCAGCAAAAGCTGTGAAAGTATGTTATACTCTACCTGAAAATTTCTGCTAGCTCATATCTTACACTTACTATATATAATTACCTTCTTTCATAAGCATATATAGTTTAAACTTATTTTCGTGAGAATCAAAATAAAACTAAATTAATCTATTACTAAAGCAAACTTTATTATATGTTATACCCAGTCTATGGAATCGTTTGCCGATAAATATAACATCATGTCATTCCAGGATGTATATTTATGATAACAGTTTTCAATAAATTGCTAACTGTAGAGTAAACTAACAAATTCAAAGACAGACAAGGAAAAATTCTTAAAACCATGGAAATATATTCTATTAATGCTATCTAATATAGATGGGTATAAAAACTATCATTCTTCACTTGCATTGAACTTCCATACTATTCTGGTGTACCCTCATCCTTTTAAAATTCTAAGATTAAAATGTTACATCAACGATTATACATTTCTTTAACATCCTGTATATTGTTATTCATAAATGACTAACACAAACCCAGTTAACCAACAATTTTATTTTCACAGAAAATTAGAAAAACCGATTTCAAACGTCTTAAAAAAGTAGATATATTTTGAAAGTGTATTTTCAAAACGTATCTACTCCGTTATTTTCATTTTATGAATTTCATGTAAATTTTGTTGGCTCATTTTGGAAGATAAAATTTAGTTTATTTTAGATATGTCCAAATATTTCTAAATTTTGTTATTTAAATTAAAAATATATATAACAAGCAAAAAATCAGTAGCTTGTTTTATAATAAATAAATTTGTTATAAAACAAACTACTGAACATATTTTTCTGTAAATTTTATGAGACCATTTCGGAAGTTTACCCACTCTATCAGTTAAAAAAATAATTTTCAAAATCCGTTCATAAATGGCGGAGATACTCGCGAATATACTCCTTCTCTTTTGAACTAGGTTGAAACGTTTCAATTATATAACAAAAATAACTTCAAAGCACACGTTCGCACGCGTTCCCGTAATGCAATGGGGGCTTATACATCGGTAGCCTGTAGTACCAGCGATAACCCAATTTCTAAGGAAACGGGCGCCTTGCCGTATCGTGCCGACCGTAATTTCCCGCGCAATCTGCGATCGGCCGCCGATACGGCCGGATTGGGGGTTCGCGTGTTCACGAACACCCGCCCCCACCGAATTACGTAACGCCTGCGATTTAAATTATACAATACGAGCCAAACTGTAGGTGGATATTGTTTGATGTAGCACATTTAGGAGGCACAGTTAAAGTAAATAATCCTTAATCCCGACCCCAACCTATCCAATAAACCTATTCTATCCAATTTTTAAGGTTGACAACGCACTTACGATTCTTGTTGCGTGTATCTATGGGCAATGGGATCGCTTACTCAGGTGAACCGTCTGCTAGTTTGTCTTCCTTTCCATAAAAAAAGTAAAGTATCAGCCCCATTTAAATTATCCCAAATGTCTCTTTTATTTCGAGAATATAGGATATAATACCCTATAAAAACTTCTTTGAAAAAAACAAGCTTTTGAAGGTTTTTTTTATTAGTATTCCTTTTTTATTTGAATTTATTTCTTTTCTTTTGTAAACCTTTAATTTGTAGGCGGATGTATAAAGTTCTGTTAGTATTGTTTATATATTTATATAAATATTTCTTTTTCTTGTATTCTTGTATCTTTTATCTGTTGGTATGAGAGATCAAGAGATCCGCCCAAGTAAAAATAGGGTCTGCGTAAGGAAATAAAACGAAATAATTTTATTAATTTCTTATTTTTATTTTCAATTTTTATTCATATCAACCTGCTAACTTCAGTATTGGCATTTTTAAAAAATATAATAATCCCTTTCTTTAATGGAAGAATTAAAAACGAATTATATTAATTTGGCAAATCCAAATTTACCTGCGTAACAATTACAAAAAAAAATATATATGTATAAACTTCGCGTAAATGTTTATATAAAATATACATTTTTTACAAAAATGTAACATTACAATTATACACTAAGTTAACTATGAGACTATTGCTTTGTTATATAATAAAAAAAATACTTAACATCGACTAAGCCTAGTTATGTATAATTAGAATCATAGTTATATTTCATGAGACGGAGTGTCCGTCGTTGAATCTCATATTATGTACAAGCGAGACGCAACGGTCTAAATATTACAATAATTTACAATAATGTACAATATAACATATCAATACAAAACTACGCACGTACAAAATGAGAAAGTAACATTTTAGTGCTAATTTCAGATCGTGATTTATCAATCTCTTGGAATTCAGAAGCGATGCGGAAATTTATTACGGTGAGAATATTAATTTGTTTTGTGAATGCGAAAAAAATAAATAGTTACAATAACACATTTTATGTACTGACAGACAAATAAATTTATATATTACACAAAATACTATCACTTATTTAATGACTAATCCGAATGTATTACAAAAGTATGAAGAGTTAATAATGTTAATAATTAATACATACACGAAGAAAACATACAATTTGAAAGAATTTTTTTAAGGTAATAATAAAAATAAATATTCAAATCAATATTCATCACCATAACACCGTCCGCAAAACTCCCAAGTCGACAACGAAATGCAATAAAAACCCACAAACCGTTCGACTGAAGCCTTTATATACAAAGCGATCTTTTTGGCCTGTCAAGTCCTACTTATTCGGTGGAGTTGTTTAAAAAAGAAGACAAAAAACACTATACTGTTTAATTAATAAAACAAAAAAAAAAATGAAAATATACAACAGACGATCCCGGTGGGTTACCACACACGATGGTTATTACGTATTCTTTTATGTACATAATATAATGGATATAGTACATAACCCCACTCTAGTGCTAATTACGTTTAAATGTTTGGCATATATTTTGTGACTCTCTGTACAGACTAAGTATGCCTACGTGTCCTGCTATGGCACATTACAGGCTTTACGCTAAGGCACCGAAACGTTAAGGCACGATTTTGTACAAATAAAATTGATCGTAATATAAAAAAAATGTATATGCAATACAAAATATAAGGGACATTGCCCCTTTGCGGTTTGCCGATTAAAAAGCAATGACTTTTTTCTCTCAATAAACACATCCTTATGGCACTCTATTTGCACGTTCATTAGAGTCCTGATATATAATTTTATCCAGTCGGGTGCGTTGGCTTTTTTTTGCTATATATTTTCAAAAAATTATGACACGCTTGTATCGACTCGGAATAAAAGTAAATAATTGTATCTTTCATTTTGTCAGTTTAAATGATTATAAAAGATATAATATACTTAATTACTTTTTTAAGTAATTAATTCATTAAAATTGTACAAATTAAAGCACCCGACTGCACATACCTACATAAACAATTTCATCTTCATTTAACTGTCAATATATTCAATTCATAAAATTCTAACAATATTTTATAAAGTATGTATATAATACCAATAACGTATTTTTCATTAGTTTTCAGTCCAGAAATCTCAATAGGCAAATACAATCACAGCATACTGTATAATCATGAATATTTCTTGCAATTTCTAGTGGTGCCATTTGCATTATAATATATTTGCTTTGACGTATAGCCCCTTGTGCCGGTTCATATACATTTGGTCAAGGCACTTCACGATTCTTTTAAGTCTTCATTGTAACAACATAAATGCAACCAATATATTTTTTTATAAAAAAGCTGCCATAATAAGTATGTATTGTCTATTTATTGTTCAACATTACATTTTTAGCTTTCACAGATTTTTTAACAGACTCATAAAATGGGGTAAATGATTTGCTTGATTTTTGGAATTCATTTTAAATGTATCAAATTGTGATTTTAGCATGGTAATATTACATGTGGAGACTTAAAACATCTGCAAAGATTGCCTTAAACCTGAACCCCCAACACTCTGTCCACCACGAAATCGTACCTAACCTCCTCTTTTTCATCACTTTTCTCTGACAATTCAAGTTGTTCGCTCTTCAGATGCGGTTCAGGGTTTAAACATGGGTTCTGGCATTCGACGACCGGCTCTGTACTTGTTGACGCCATTTCCCTTCGTTCGTAGGAGGTTTTTGATGATCTGCCGTCAGGTGTTCTACGTTCCAAGTCTTCTTCCCAATCGTCTTCTGTGACGTCACCGCCCTCGTCAGGTGGAACCGGTATGATGGGCTTCGAACGGGTGAAGAACGCCATCTTCTCCCTATGGGTGAAAAAGACTTATTAGTAAACTGACTCCCAGCAAATGTTGTTCTGCCATATGAACTATATTGATAATTAAAATTAGAAACTAATCAAGTGATAATTAATTCGCTATCGAAGAGAGTTTAAAAATTACTAAATTATTAATATGGCTATTGAAAGGGTAATAATTTACAGTCCATGTATGTTTTATGCCACATCATACAAAAATTTTAATAAAAAAATTTGGGTTGAACACCCTAATAAATTAGTTATCGGTATGAAAATAGCTTACGATCGATTTTCAGAAGTAGTGAATTTATTTTATCTAAAAGGGATCTATACTTCCGAAATGGCATCATAAAATCTTCAGAAAAATCGGTTCAGTGGTATGTTCTTTAAATCAAAATAATCGAAAAATTATATTTTCGAAAGGATACGGTTGAGGCGTATTAGTCGGTTTTAGTAATTTTGTCAAAAATAATTAGTATTGCAAGGAAGATATGCATGCTCACTTGAAAGTGACCAGGTCCGGCTTCTTGGCCCTGCGCAGCCGGTAGATCTCCCTGGCGGTGCGCTGCAGCAGCCGCGGCGGCTCTGGCGCGCTGGCCACCAGGCGGCGCAGCGCCTCGTCGTGCGCCGCCCACGCCGCCACGGCGGGGTCGCCGCGCGAGCACGCCTCCTCCAGTCTGTCATTTCACCAATACCATGCCATTTTAATCACAATTACAGACCTCGTAAAGCATAACATCATTTCACAGCTTTTGCTGCACTTTTACGCTCGTCTGGGGAAGTACCACCGCCCTTTATAAAGTCGGCATAACTTAAAGTACGCATGACTTATGGGGATGCCAGATGGCCATGTCTACCCTTTTCTTTTCCTCTCCAATTCCTCAATCCCAACTACATCCTATCCAATAAACCTATTCTTTCCAATTTACGACAACGCACTCGTGACTCTCCGGATTTCCCACATGTCCATCGGCGACGGGAACGCTTACCATCAGGTGAACCGTCTGCTCGTTTGTCTTCCTTTCCATAAAAAACAGAATGTGTATATATACACATTCTCTTTTTTTATATAAATATTATTTTACCACTAAGTAAACATAATCGAAACATAAATACTAAATAACGTAACGCAAATTTATCTTAACGAATACTGTCCGGGCTGGTGAAATGGAGGGCAAAGAAAGCTCCTGGGGGGTCGGCGTTCGTTCTGCCGATTATACGCTACCACCACACTTCATACATTTATTGGAAAGGACAATGCCAATTTTCATATGACATATCGTACCAAGTTGCATCAAGTTCAAACATTTTTTTTATAAGACTTCTTATATTAACTCCTACAAAAATTCTTTTCGTGAAAAAACTCAGGTTTCGGCGATATTTACTATATTTCATCCAAAATAATTTTTAATGAATTCTACATCTCTATGACAGATTGTTTAAACGTCATGTGGATAAAGCAATATTCATACTTTTAATTAAATTTCCTGTCCAAAAATGAAATCCATAAAACGTAATGTCGTAAGAAATAATTATGTAATTTTGGTCTTCATGCATGTGACTTTTTGGTACCGCTTTAGGGAATTCTCCTTTGGTTAAAAACTATACCCCTAATTTTATTTCATAAATATGATGAAAGTCAACTGCAATAAAACGTACACTGCGTGGCAGGATTAGAATTCATTAAAGTAAAACACTTAAATACTACAACTACAAACTCCCACAGCCACTACAGCTTGTCACAGAATAATAGAAACCACTAGTTATATCCACAACACAAATATCAGTTTATTCTTATCGTGTTTACTGATTCATGATTGTGTGCGTGTGCTGAATTTACAATTTTAATTGTAAGTTTAAAAAAATCACGCCCCGCAAGTGTATTACTACAGCCGACTATTTTTTTACATTATGAAAATTACGGTATTATTAAACATTACTAAATAAGAAACACGTCTTCCAACATGGACATTCAGTTGAGGCCACAAACTGTTCTTTTGGGATGCATACCTCTTCTTGAGCTGCGCCAAAGTGGCGATCTCGCTCCTTAAATCAGCCAAACGAGCATGTTGAGCCCGCAGGTCTAATGTCAGGTCTAGAGATGTGCGGGTAGTTCGGCGACCATTGCCACGACCTCTCGCACCTCGGACTCTACCCCATCTGAAAGATAGATATTTAATTAATTACATAACTTAAATGATTTTTGAAAAATTTTATGGAAAATTATTTAAAAATACTAACAAAAGAATTACTATTACCATAAAAAGTATTTAAAAAGTTATTAGGTATCTTTATTTAATTATTTGATATAACTGTACATAAAAAACTATATAACGGTATATAACCTTTACTTATCAAATAACATAAGTTTATTTATTATTTTTTGTTTTCAATTGAATAAAAGAAAAAATGTCGAAAAATCTGGTTTAACATTTTTTAGTTTAGGATTTGTTCACATACAGTCACTGTATTATTACTTTTATTGCAATAAAACTTTAATTTAAATATCCTACATTACTAAACTAACATATGATTGGTACAATGATAAATATATTAAAAAAAATAACACCAACCTTAAAGATCTGCGTTCACGAACGCTCCTATCAAACGGTATACCCGCAGCTGGTGGTGGCTGCAAAGTAGATCTTCGCGCGTATTGCGCCATCGACGAATCAGATTCCGAGCGGTTTAGTCTGAAATAAAACAAAGTTTGCTGTTACAAGACCAGCTTAACTTAAAAAGTAAATCAAAATTTAAGGATTTTATCGCATCTTTATTTAATTTTGTATAATCGTTGTTTCGAACTTTATAGCGACATTGAATTCATAACTTCGTATTATTTTACAATTAAATATTAGCATTAATAGAAGAATCGATACATATATTAAAATATTTTAAATAATACACTAGTGTTCAGAGTCTTCGAAGAATGCTCAATAACGGAGTTATTAAACTTTATAATACATATATAATATTTATTAAAAAAAAATAAAGAACTAAAAACATTTGTATACATAACAGCATAGATGATATATGATAATTGATTCTTTTTGCTATTGTTAATTCTAAATGGCTTAAGGTAATTATCTTATTGTATTTGTAAATTCGCTAGAATACCAGAACTTAATTATATACTAATAATTACATTACATAATACAAATTATAATAATTTATCAAATTACCTGCAAATATAATGCCCCTTGCTGATGCTTTGTGGTTGCGGTGAGAAGGTCTGTGACCTTTTTATCGTCGCTAAAGGTTCTTCAGAACTCGCTTTCGCTTGTTGACTTTTCCTATAAAAATATGAACATGTCATTAAGAAAATTATAAAATTAAAAAAATTGTGTAAGTATTATTAATCTCTGTCTAATAAAAAAATGAGCAGCATTCAAACATAAAATTTCATTAAAAAATATCTTGTTTATAATAACTGGCTCTTTATTCAAACATATCATGACTAGTGATATGCCGGATCGTTAAAAATGTATATCCGCGGATACGGATCCAAATACGGAAATTCGGTCCCAAGATCCACAGATACGGATCTTCTCTTTCCTACTTTATTAAGTCTACTAAGAATATTAAAACTTAATTGATATTATATGGTTGTTGATTAAATACCTTAAGAGTTTTGTACTATTTGTATAGTACCTTACTTCGGTATATGTTTTCAATATAAAGTTGCCAAATATTTGATTTCAAGAAATAAAATAATAATCTGAATTGGAATTTAATAAGTTTCCATTGCCACCTAATTATCTATATGAAGAATTTAAAATAAAGTAAAGTAAAGAAAGTAACGGATTCGAATACAGATCTTTCTTTTCTTTCGATCCGTGGATACGGATCCGGATATCTGTCACATCACTAATCATGCCATACATTTGCGTTAATTGAAAATTATTTCATGCAGAGTTTAATAAAATATTTTCAGTTATTAACAAAGTAATCAGTGTTTTAAGTTCAAAAATAAATAATTTTTCAATATTATAACAAGCAATACACAACCAATTTTAAAACACTAGAAAAGCTATTATAATGGACAAATACATTCATATTAGTTAAGACATCTAAATGCCTTATTATGTGGATTAGTGTGCTATTTAGTTTAGCCGTTAAATGCATACACAGAAATACATAAAGGGCAAAAGCAACACGCAAATTTTACACAAAGTTTAAACTGCTATTAGCTCACATAAATCAAGACACACACATGGGAGATAATGTAGACATACCTATATATATATTTATAAACTATTTACAGATATGTATTTCGGACGGTATATATTATAATTTCTCTAATGCAGTCTGTTCTTGAGGCTTCCCATCTGCCTCGATTCTCCTCAAGCATTTTAAGTATCTGGTGAAATCAGAAAACAAAGCTGAGCCTTCACCATTTTCATGCGGTATTTAAATATTTCGACATAAAAATATATACACAATTATAGAAAAGGGGGAGTTAAATGTAAACAATATAAAGCTCATGTAATATCCATATGTTATAACACCAAGGGGATTGATTAGTGAAGATTTAGATGGTTCATGAAATTTTAATATATAATGTTGAGCGACAATCTTACATTATTATTTCAGCACTTTGTATATTCCCACTTTCTCTTGGTATATTCCCATTTCCTTATTTGTGGTTAGTATTATCTATATCTTTCTTTACACCCAAAACCTCGTAAAATTATATGGTACCCAATATTAAGCATTTTTATTAATATAAAATCTTACCGTCTGTGCAGTTGTCTAGCTCCCTCCGGGCAGAAATTGCATTCAGTATTAGTTTCTTTTTCCGCAGTGGTTGGATGTAGATATTCCTCCTCTAGGCCCATGTCCTCGGGAATGTAGTCTTCAAATGAATCCTCTTCCACTATCTGTAATGGAAGAAATATTATAACACTAGTTCTTCTCTGTGGTTTTACCAGTTTGATTTTTATTTTGGGATTTTCTCAAAATCATAATTTTTTCAGGGAAACTACAAAAAACTGTAAATATTTTCCTAACTAGATACAAAACAGAATTAAATTCATCGCATACGGCAACCAGACAGGTTGTTGAATAACTATTTATTTAAAGAATTGTGATAACATTACATTTTAAATTGTTACAAAGCATGTCATATTGCTGAAATTAGCCAAAATAAGTAGTTTACATTTCTATAGCCCTATAATGTAAATAGATGAACTACAAATAAATTATATGCTGGTTCTGTCCATACATATATTGATAGATTTTAGTATGTCTTAAAATGTAATTAGGACTATTCTTGTCACTTATATTACATAATAAAACAGTTTGCATGTACAGATATTAAATTATATAAAAATTATATATTTATATAGAAAAAAAAATGTTTTATTATTGCAATTTCTACCCTAATGAAATAATTTTGCAAACCTGATTAAGTGGCTCTCGAGATTCCTCGTCCTCCGATGCTGAGTTATCACCGCAGTCTACGTTGCATTCAGCCCCCGTCATACTTTCTGGACCTACAGTAAAAAAAAATATAAATGATAAAATTTTATATCTATCACAATTTTTGGATAATACGAGGAATTTTAAAGTATCTTATGTATTTAAAAAAGTAATACATATGTCTTATTAATATTCTAATAGCTAGTAAGTAATTTGTCTATTATACTGACTGACTGCAGCATTGATATTTTAAAGATATAATATAGCAGTTGCTGTCATCAAAAAAAAAATAAATAAGACAAGAAAAATATTAAATACTAATATGTTCTTATTTTTTATGTTCTTCTCATAAAAGGCCAGTTTATATTTTTTTATATATGTCATAAACACTGCTGTACCAACCTCTGTTCCTAGTAAGCGTGGAAGTTTGAGACGAAATGACAGTGGACTCGTCCGAACTCTCGTCTCTTCTCATACTCCTGAAGCTTAGAACATTGTACCATTTTTGCGAAACTGTGTCTGGGTCGAAGTCTGCTAAGCTGACTTGCGCGCAACCCTGCAAAGTAATTTGGACTTTAAGACAAAGGAACGAGGGCAAAAATTGTTTTTAAGATTTTGTAGTTGGAATCAGAAAATAATCGCTCTCGCCTAGTGTTTATCACATGGCACTCGAGGCTTTATGGGCCGAATACTCGAATTTGGCTAGTTGTCATCATAAGAAAGTTAATGTTATCACTCAGTAGTAGTTTCTATTTGTATCACAAGGATGTAATCATAAAATAATAATATGTGAATAACACATTTTTTTGTGTCTATTACGATGTATAGAAATATAATACAGTTTAAGATACATAGAAATATAATGTAAGGTCATTTTGATATGATGCCTATGCGTCCCACCTGAATGTCCTGTAATTTGAACAAAGAGCAACACTGATTTTTTTTTATCATACATGTCTAATTTTTGTTTACCGGAAATTTAGGTTTTGTATCTGGTTTGATGTCTAAATATTTCTATAACTGGTCAAAAACTCTGGGGCCGGCCTATAGAGCGATGGATTTATATTGCAATGGAAAGAAAATGGTCCTTCTCAGCAGGATGCGGTATATTGTGGTGAAAGGGGACTAGGATGAAAAAGATAAGCAGGTACATACCAAACACTCGCTTCCCGCGGCGACATTCAGCTGCAGCGTGGCCGCCCGCAGCGCCCTCGGGCCTAGCGTCGCGCGCTGGCAGCGTCGCCACGCCACGGCGTCGCCACGCCAGGGCAGGGCGGCCGTGCCGAACGCCACGCCGCCGCCCCCGCCCACCACCAGGGCTCCGCGGACCGCGCTGCAAATGTATTCAGCTTAGTCATCTAATATGCAAGGTCACTGGTGCTCACCTTCAATACTATAACACGTTATATTTGGGGTTCACATATGAAGGACATAAATATTGATTCGCCACTGCGTAAACATAATTTAAAGATAAAAAAATATTACATGATTCATATGCTCATCTGAACGTACACGGCATGGCCGGAGCGAGACGGAAGCGGAGGAGGGGTCGACGGCCTCGCGCGTAACAACTGAGCACAGCCGCCACACTTCATTCATTTATTGGAAAATTTGGGCTTAAACTTTGCCCCTAATTTTATTACATAAATACCTGTTCTCCTTTAATATCGTAGGTAACTCAACAATCATACTACTACGAAACGGCTTGACCTTATGAAAAAAGGCAATACCTATTTTTATGTGGTAAACTGTACCAAGTTGCATCAAGTTCAAACATTTCTTTTTGGAGACTAGACTTATTATAGTAACTCCTACAGAAGTACTTTTCGTAAAGAAAACCAGAGTTTCGAAGATATTTAATAAAATCGTAGAATCGATTCAAAGAAAATAGTTTCTGTTACATTTCTATGACAGGTTGTGCTAACGTCGCGTTGATAAAGCAAAATTCATAGTTTTATACTTTAAATTAGATTCCCTGTTCAATAATGAAATCCATGAAGCGTAACGTCGTAAGAAATTATGAAAATAAGTACTGTTTAATTTTGATCTTGATGCGCGAGAATATTTAGTACCGCTTTTGGGCATAGTTCTTTCATATGTATGTTTGGCAATCTATTTTTTCGTAATAATTTTTTTAAGCCGCGTTAAAAAATACCCACCTAATTTTCATCCTTCCATTACCAACCCTTTTTTATTAGTAATTTAATGATTTTTAAAACCTTGTCGATAATTAATCAATAATCACTTAATCAATTTTAAATTTTAATTATACAATACAATACTCACACTTCGGTTCCCATATCGATGTAAAGAGCATGTAAATTACGTGCCCTTATGATTCCGATCTCCAACGCACTCTCTTCTGGACAGTAGCGCAATTTGATCTCAATTTGTGCACTGTTCACTGCAAAAATATAAATAAAATAATAAATACTTGTTACAATAATAAAATAATATATGACCTTGTTTTTAAAAAATATTATTATTTGAATTGTGTTTTATAATTCATCTAAATAGATTCAAATGTGTTTACATTATAATAGCGTTATTACAAAAACAAACGCATCATTTTTTCATTCTTTAATATAATAAATATGAAAGATTGTGTAGGCGGATTTATATTTGGATATTTGTTATTCATTCACAAAAACTACTGATCAATTTGTAATAAAAGTTCACACTTATCTAATCCCAAAAATAATGTCGACATTAAATAAGGACTCCGGTTACACCCGGTTCGGTAGCGCAAAATATAATTTAGTTTTTTTAAGTTATATCAATACTTATAAAATTTTCAGGTTCAGGATAAGATCTTTTGCAACACGCTCACCCGGCGAAGTACCACCGTCCTTTACAAAGTCAGCATAAAATAAAGTATGCATGACTATTGGGGTTGTCAAATGGCCATTTAACCATTTTCTTTTCCCACTCCTTTTCCCTCTTAATCCTTAAACGATTCAATCCTACCCTATACTCTCTTTCTTTTCAATTTCCCAGATTGACAACGCACTCACAAATCCCTGGATGTTGTGTGTGTCTACGAGCGACGGGATCGCTTAACACCAGGTGAACCATGGGCTCGTTTGTCTTGAATTGTACGATAAAGCGTGAACGTACCCGCGTTGGAGGCATCGCCGCCCTGCGCCGCCTCGAAGACCCCCGAATCGCCCGCCACCGACTCGTCGCTCACTGCGGCCGATACCGATCTAGTGTTCGTACCTGAAAATTCGAAGAGTTTCTTCAGAACAAAGAAACACGTAATGGTAGATATTCTATATACAGGATTTGAAGCAATCATCAGTTTTGAGCATTAGTAAAAGTATATCCATCCTTCGGACACATAAAAGAATTACTAAAATCGGTTTAGAATTGAAGGATACGCGAGGACATACAATACAAAAAGGTAAACATAGAAACATCCGAGTCGGGAACCGTAGCAGGTTCCCGACTCGGATGTTTCTATGTTTTTTTGAAGTCTGAAGGTCAAATAAGGATATTTACCACTAGAGGAGGGAGTTCTGGGTGAGAGCGGTGGCGGCGGCGTCTCCGAGATCGGGGACAGAGGCTCGCAGGGCCGACCGGGCCCTTGCAGCTGCACCGGGACTGAAATTAAGGATAAACAATTATTTTCTGAGATGGTAGAGTACAACATCCTTTCACAGCTATTATTGCACTTCTACGGTCGTGCTCGCCCGGTGAAGTACCACCGCCCTACACAAAATCGGCAAAAATAAAGTATGCATGATTTTCTGATTTGCCGACTGGCTTTCCTTCCCTCCTCTTCTCTTTACAAATCCATAATATATTCTCAACCCGTCCTATCTAAAAAACATGTTTTATCCAATTTCCCAGTAAGAAAATACACATGCAACTCTTCTGATATTGTCCTTGGGCGATAGGATCACTTAACATCAGGTGAACCATCTGCTCATTTGTCATCTTTTATATAAAAAAAAAACACAAGTTCTCTTGCTTATTTAACCTCCAAAAATACTCAATTACATTAAGTATTTTTGGACTTTAAAATAAGCTTATTTATATTACAATTTTTATAGTAGCATTATTTGATTATTGTAGATAAGTTAGTTCTATTGCATTGGAAATATTTTTTTTTGTTGTAAATAAATATATTTATAATTTTTATAATGATTAATTATGTTTTGCTTACTTGTGGCAAGTCCTGTTACTTCGTTGAGTCCCGTTGCGACTCCTATCCTCATTTCAGCTAGTTTCTCTTCAAGCTCTCTCTGCTGTCGCCTTTGTCTTTCCACCTAAAAATATGAGATTTCATGAGACTAAAAACCTAATAAATAATAATTTACTTCTAATTATAAATTCGATCTTAGGTATAATTTTTTTTAATAACTCGATTTTTTTTTAAAAATATCACTTCTTATCTAATACAAATATTGGTCTAAAAATCAACCATATTAGGGATCAATAAAAATCAAAGATATTAAGATTATTTGTTCATAAACATTTTACTATCTCTAATATTATAAAAGAGCAGAGGGGTTTTTGTTGATTTGATTAAACGTGCTCATTTCTGAAATTAACAGGCTGATTAAAAAAATGTATATTATAGCCAGATTAAAAATGAAAGTTTTAATCTCTGACCCCCACATGATTAAAGCTGAGTAGATATTTAATACAATAATAGCAGGAAACAGTTTAATATTCTAGCAGCAGAAGAAGCTGGGTATAGGCCGATCACATAAAATAATATTTTTAGGTTAAAATATTCACAAATTATTTAAAATTTTACAAAAAAATTCTTAACCATTCTAACTAAGCTCTAGGCTTGTTTTAGGATATGGTTCACGATAAAAGTTGAAACGCGGGATTCGAACCCTCGACCAGGTTATCGGATGTCTTAAATAAATACCTGGTTGTAAGAAGGCGGCGGCGGTGGAGGACTGGCAGAAGAAAGGCTGCTTCTTGGAGATAAAGAAGGTTGTGACGGAGAATTGCTTGTTCCGGGGGTGCTATCATTGTAGCTGGAGCCTCGGAGGAGCCTGTAATAATTTACTTACTGTATTAATACATTTGTTTTCAATCGACTTCAAAATAGGAGGAGGTTATCTATATAAATTCTCTATCAAAAATCTTTAAATTTGAAAATTTACAATATTATGAGGAATCCACTTGACCTTGCCCTATCCGAAAAAAAAAGAAACAAAAATTCATTAAAAAAAATTACACAAATAATACTGAACTCAGACGCTTCTAAAATAAAATAATAGATAAATACTGACTGACTTTTGCTCCTATAAATTTATTTAATAGCTTAATTAAAAATATAATTTATGATCGAAGAAGATAAGGAAATATATTTGTAACTATATCCATGTAATGCTGTTCGACTAAGGACGTGCACAAATTTGACCTTGACTTGTCAAAGATCTGTCAAAAAGTACTATATTTTTCGATTTGACAGCTATGACTCGACTATATAGCGAGGGGTCACGGTCATGCACATTCTTTGTTGACCAGCACTATAACAGTTTTCTCTTACCTTTCGACCCTCCTATGCAAGTCAGCCATGTCGATGGGTTTGTCCGTCTGTAGACTAGCTATCTGCGGGCCCCCGTATATGTCTGTGAAGCTGATACCCGAGCTTAAAGATCCTTTACTACTAGCCGTGGACAAAGATCCTAAACTCGAACTGCTTGAGACCGATAAAGTACTTGCTGATAAGGTCTTCAATTGACCTTCTAACGTCGTCATAGAGGTCAAAGCATCTTTCAGCTGCTGCAACAACAACTGCTTCTCTTCATGAAGCTTTAGTCTATCCGCTATGCATTTGTTAGACATTTCAAAAGCATTTTTCAAGTCCTGCTCGAGTTTCTTGCATTCAATTTGTATGTCGCACATCTCCTGCTTAGATCTGGTTCTAGGCGTGATGCTTCTCAACTCTCTCAATAATTGCTCTTTTTCTTGGAAGAGTAGTAATCTATCTTTGTCGGATTCCGCTTGACCTGGTTGCACTTTGTCTTCTAAATCGGCTAGCTGCTGCTGAATTTGCTGTATACGTTTTCTTGCTTCGTCGTATTGAAGCCGTACTCTCGCCATTTCTGCTAGCCTAGTACCTATAGGTACTAGATCAGCACAAAGATCGGTTTGAGAGGCAGTGCTCAGTTTCTCTTGGGGAAGACTTAAAGTAGATAGATCTGGGGACGCTTCCCCCAATTGTAATCGTGTCAAATCGTCCTTTAATTTGGCTAATGATTGCATGAGGTCCGCCTTTTCCTTTTCGCCGGAGGTAAGGGATTTCTGTATGTTCTTCAGTTCGGTCATGATGGCCTGAGCTTCGGTTATGTTGTAGCAGCCCTGCTGCGCGCTCAGCTTTTGCTCCACCCTGGAAAGTTCGACCGGTTGTTATAATAAACATTTTTATATTTGAGAAACCGATCGGCGTTAACAACTAAGCATTTATGAAGATTATGCAATTTATTTATCTATATCTACGGTTGCAATTATCCATGTCTCCATATGTTCCATATGTCAACAATATATCATAAATATTTTCGTTATTGAACGACATCCAGCCTGATGTCAAGTATATTTTGCTACGAATTGATTAAAAAAAATAAACAATAATATTAGTAGGACCTAAATATCCCTCTACTTATTACAGGATTGACACAGGATTTTCAATAAACATAGACACCACAGTATAAAAAACCCATTTCATACTACAACATACAGCAGCATAATAAAACAGCGTACTAACTCTGCAAGCGTGTCCACGCCCCGCCTTGCACTGGCCACTTCAGCTCGGGCTTGTCTCAACTCCTTACGGAGCTGGGCCACCCTTCCTCTAGCCTGTGACACTTCGGCTCGCAGCACTTCGGGGTCATGGCGGGAGGTGGTTGACGTTGTGGTCATCGAGGTGGTAGACGAACATACTGTAAAATTATATATTAATATTAATGAGATAACATCAAAAAAAGAATTAAATTTATGAAACGACAAAGGCTTTGCAACTAACTTCAAAAAAGGAGGAGCTATGCTTGGCTTTGTGAATTTTCGGTAAAAATTGAAAAGTTTTAAATCACGTCTGATATGAGATAATTATCCAAAATCTTACTTTTACGCACTAGCTGCTACTCGCGGTTTCACCCGCGTTCTTTTTCATTTTAATTTTTTTTCGTTAATTTTCCCCATTTTGCAACATTTTTTATTGATACTCCACTCATATTAAACAAAGCGTATTGTTATTTAATAGCTTACTTAAAGCCCACTTAAAGCTTATTTAATGCTATTTAGCTTAAAGCCTTCCTCGATAAATCAACTATCCAGCACCAAAAGAATAATGCAAGGAATCATTTCATGTGTGTACTCGTGTATACAGGGTGATTGATGACCCACCTACGATATTAAAGGATAGCACTCGGTACTAGATTGTCGTCATATTTATAAAATTAAGGGTATAGTTTTAGCCCGAATTTTCCAAGTGTGACAGCTATAATCAGCTGGTACGCACGAGGCCGTCCACCCCCTCCCCCGCCTTGCCGCCCATCTCGCTTAGGTCACGCCGTATCCGTTCGTATGAGCATGAATTACGTAATTTATTATATTTACTCAGTGGTAAATTAATATTTATTTTTAATAATATATTTTTTCTTCATAAATGATCCTGGTATACGATACACACCTTCAGGACACAACTTATCGAAAAAGAAAAAGAAAAATAAACGTAAATTTCTCAAGAAGCAAGTGAAGGATAAATGTTAACGAGCTAAACACGATGCTATCATGTTCATTGATAAATTGCTTTATTTAAAAATACACGAATAAATAGCTCACGAAACCATTTATAGGACGGTGCGCTTAACGGTTTGCCAATAATTTATTGCAAGAACAAAAAAACTAATGCGAATACAAAATTAAAACTGCATGCAGCCAGGGCTTATTTATCGAAATCACTCGTTCTTTTAATAAAAAGAATAAAATGCACACTCCGCTGGGAGTTTAAATTAATAGGAATCGATTTAAACGCGTTCTGGGCCCATTTTTTTAAACTAGACAAATCAATTTAAATAGAGGCACCAAAGTACATAAGACTAGTAATTTTAGAAAATTTTTTTTAATATTTAAATTTATGAAAACGAATACGAGCTCGTCATATCGTTCTATCCAACCGATTTACTTCATTCTTTTTTTACAAGACGTTGGTTTACAGATTGTCATGCGTTGAAAATCACCGAAATTCTACCCTACTCAAGCATTACGAGGCAGCAGAGCGTAGTATTTTTTCACAGCTTTTGCTGCACTTCTATAGCTGCGCACGAAGTACCGCCCTTTATAAAGTCCGCATAAAGTACGCATGACTTTTGATGATGCCGGATGGCCATGTCTACCCTTTTCTTTTCCCTCCAAATTCTTAATTCTGATTCATCCTATCCAATAAACCTATTCTATCCAATCTCCCAGGTTGATAACGCACTCGCGATTCTTCGGATGTTACGTGGGTCGTGCGACGGGATCGCTTACCATCAGGTGAACCGTCTGCTCGTTTGTCCTTCTTTCCGTAATAAAAAATACGCTAATGCGATTTCCCTGTACATATTTCTTACGGTTCCAGAGCTTTCTGCTCTGTATCTCCAGTTAATCAGCATAAGAGCTTTGTTTAATCCTATGGACACTCGCTAGACAGAGATCTTTCATACATAGGAACTATATCGAAAATGTGCTTGCTTTAAATGAAATTACTACAATGAATTGAAAACAATAACAGTTTAATTTTATATTCAGACGACACTTTATATATTATTATTTGATAAAAGTGGTTTTGAAATAATTTATTGTGTTCACAGAATTTGTTACTTCCTACCTACAAATTAAGAGTGTGCCAAAATCGTGGCCTAAATAATGAAACAATAAAAGAATAGGCTTTGTTTTAAAACCTAGGACAATAACAGTAAACAAATTCCATAACCTTGACACAGAAATTATACTCATTCAATTATATGCCTGCATTACAACCTCAATCCTACCAATATTACAAACGCATTTACACCCGGTATTTAATATGTATGTTTGTTGAAAAGGTTAGAAGATATTTGCTTGTTATTCCTGATAAGACCGAAACATTTA
>JAOCPS010000015.1:202782-226971 GCA_025505425.1 Graphium colonna
ATATTCCCTGTATGTTAAATTTATAATCTAAATCCATTCATATAATTCTGCGTGATGCAGTAAAAACCGGACAAGAGCGAGCGAAGCGAGTCGGTCAGGCACATGAACGGATCCCGCTGTCATCCGATGGTGAAAAAAATTTGTTTTTTTAAATTATGTAATTTTGATAATCAAGTTTTGGATCCTCAATATACATTTTTCCACCAATTTTCGTGAAAATTGGTGCAGAGACCGGCAGACATGACGAAACTATAAGGGTTCCTAGTGAACTATGGAAATCTAAAAATATACAAACATCAAGTCAGATAATGTTTGTTTTAAGTCGTTCACATTTGGCGAGTGATCGTGTTTATGTTTTAGTCAATTTTTGCGACACGGCTTTTTAGTGATGCGACGCCCCGCAGCTCTATTTTTTGTGGAGTGAGAATTGACATTTATGGTGGATTGTGACAACGATTTATTTAGGTCAGTCCAGCGTGTTGGATAGTGCCATGAGATCGCAGATATTATCTGAGATCTCATGGGTCACTCATCTCTATTGTATTACCAATATTTTAAAGGTGAAAGTTTGTATTTTACTCAATTATGCAAAATCAAAGGCATGGATTAGATTATAAATTTGACAAACATATATAAATAAATATATTACTTCTACATTAATGTAAGCTCTCTGAAGCGACGTGAATACTCACCCTTCTCTCCCTCATCGTGTCGTTTCCTCATTGCTGATGATAGCAACGATATTTATCAACTTCTTCCTCTCCTCCGCTTGGCGATAAGCACTGTAAAGCAATCAAGCGGTTCTTTCATTTGGTCAATCCAAGGCATTGGGTTACATCCGCGTGGCCTGTTACCTTCGATATTCTCTATTAGCATACGTTTTTCTATACACCTGACGTCATTTCGGGCTATGTGATCGAAGTACTCAAGTATTTTCCGCAAACAGATGGTCGACAGTGTGTTTAAAGTTTTTAAAATCAAGATGAATAGTTCGGTGCTCTGTCCAAGAGATGTTTAGCATGCGTTTCCAACACCACATCTCAAAAGCATCAGTTATAGATATAGCCTAAACCCGGACTGCACGTAGGCGAAGTCGCAGACATAACATAGTATGACTATAACAGTCGACGCAACTGGTAGTCGTGGCAAGGTTGGATTACAATTTATAATCGGACATAACCGCGTTGGCTAACGAGGTTTGTATTTAGATATAGGAAAAGTTATGCACTACGAAGCCGGTGTAAACGTAAATTGATTTTGCCATTTGAATAACTTGGCTCGGCATAAATTCAGTTGGTATAAACCACGGATGGTTAAGGGATTGTGGCAC
This sequence comes from Graphium colonna, assembly GCA_025505425.1. Classification (NCBI taxonomy): domain Eukaryota; kingdom Metazoa; phylum Arthropoda; class Insecta; order Lepidoptera; family Papilionidae; genus Graphium; species Graphium colonna. The sequence continues at coordinate 204,113 of JAOCPS010000015.1, forward strand.
GCAAGGAGTCTTTTATTTGAAGACACAAGTTCACTTCATTGCTTTACTCTATAGCATATTATATAACATAGTTATTCTCCATAGGCCGATCTGACGAAGATCAGACGCAAACTCTACATTTCTCAATATCATCTGACGATTCTAAACTTTTTTAAGAAAAGTTGTGAGGTAAAAAGGCCCCGTACTACAAATATTGAATGGGCTAGGGATTGTAGGATATATACTCTTTCCATACCAAGAAGGTTCCATACCTAACCGCTATCACTTTCTTTCTCGCGACGCGTCAGTATTGTATAAATGTATTATAAGAAAATTTCTAGTGTCTTATAAAAATCAGTCGCATTTTATAAGAGTACATATTATAAGATATTTTTTCTTATGTCGGATGTGAGACGCGCATACCGGTAAATTTGTCTACCACGGCTCTTAGGAACGACGCTGCTATTTTCCTGTATATTTGTTACAAATATATTTGTGTCATATCTATTCGTGCTTATAATAGAATGATCGAATTAACCTATCTACCTCATATAGGATAAAGAGCGTGAAGCTTAACCACGTGGTCGCGCGCACTCAATGCGCAATACGGACGCATTCATCTTAAAAGAATGCAGTTTCATTCCTATTCGTGGAATTAATAAACCGTAATAAAAATTCCAGTACCGCAAACGGTGGCCTTTCGACAATCTCAAAACGCAACATCTACTTTGAACAAAACAAAGAAAAATAACGTTTTAAATACACTATTAATAGATATCATCTACTCCATCGCCAATTCATGTGATTAAATTCTTATCTGAAACGATAATAATACATAAACATTTTATTTTTGCTTTGACGTGCCTTATAAGCTACCAAGCTCCCTAGGACTGTAGCGTGATGATAAATAAATAATGTAACTTATCCTTTATGAATCTGTCCTATAATTTATTATCCTGTTTTATTGCGACACAACCACAGTTTCCAAAAGGCGGATCGAATCGAAAGTAACAGAATGTTTTAGACGCCTTAAATAAGAAACCTATTTAACTTACAACCAGGCAAGGCAGTGATTTCTGTCTAGCTCCAGACAAAATTTAGGGCTTTAAATATTTGACCCAGATTGTCTGTTTATGGGACCGTAGTCACAAAGGGTTGAACTAATTTTTTGGTTAGTAAGATTTGTAATGAAATGGGATTATGATGGTCATTGAGGAGACATCCACTTCTGTTTTACAGGTGGTAGAGCATAACATATTTTTACAGATTTTGCTGGACTTTTACGGCAGCGCTCGCCCGGGGAAGTACCACCGCGCCCTTTACAAAGTTGACATTAAATAAAGGATGCATGACTTTTCGGAATGCCGGTTGGCCATTTCTACCCTTTTCCTTTCCCCTCCAAATCCTTAATCCCGATGCCATCCTATCGAATAAACCTATTCTTTCCAATTTCTCAGGTTGACAATACTCTCACAACTCTGTGGATGTTGAGTGTCTATAGGCGACGGGATCACTTACCATCAGGTAAACCGTCAGCTTTTTTGTCTTTCTTTCCATAAAAAAATACATAAGGATGTAGCGGCGGGGGAATGTGCGCGAGCTTTTCAAAATGCGACCTTAAATATATGGTTAACTGCGGCCAATAGGCACAATTCCCCCCCTCCCAAACCACAAGAAGACGTCCAGGACATCTCATCAGTTACTTGAAGCTTTAGAGGTCGTCAGTATTCTTGGTAATGCCAATATTTGCGAATGATCATAAATGACCAGACGGATATGGAGACCGCTTATACATTATGAAGTCATCGTTTCGCGTTGATTTATTGTAATAATGAATAAGGATGCATTTAATAATTGCGCTCGGAGCGTGATGGAATGCTACTGTGCTGCGCTGTGTGCGCCACTCGGAAGAATGTGGTGATATGTGGATACGCAAGTTTAATGCTGGAGATATGCTGTGCGGGTTATTCGGTTTGAATGCCTTGTGGAAAATTTCCTCGGCTATATTTTTAATGTGTATTTTATAGTTTTCACATATTTGATGGTTGAACGCAGTTTCTAGCCGGAATTTTAGGCAAATCTTGTTTGACTGGTGATACATTTTTGACGAATATCGTGAGACAATTCGTCATTGATTAATGAAAATTCGACTTTGGTTATAACGACATTTTTTGGTTTACGTGATATTTGGATCATGTTAGAACTTGAAAGACACAAGTCCATATTGTTGGCACTTTGATTTCGTTTATCGTTAGCTGCGAATGTACTCGACTTATTTTTAAAACGCTCGAAAGAGGGTACTTGTTACACAGCCAGCCAGCTCATAAGGAGAAATACCACCACCTTATGATATTGCATTTATGTCGTGTGTACGGAGGATCGTTGACAGGCGAAGCAACTGCAACCCATCTGGCATCATGACAATTGCCATTATTGACTCACATAACATCAGGTGAATCATTTACTTTGGATTAATACTTACAACTGGTCCGCGATGCGGCGAGGGTGGAGAGCGCGTTGTTCAGGTGTTTGTACTCGTCCTGGGCAAGGCACAGCCTCTGCTTCTTCACGTCGTACATCTCTCTCTTCGCCTGGTGACAATAAATATTAAGGATTTCATTTAATTATATTAATAAAAATAATGTATGTTTTTTGTTCATATTTAAATTTAAAAGGTATGGAATTGATGACTCATATTCAAAGAATTATTCTAACTATTAAAGAACATCTCTTAATACTTCATCTACAAGAATTTTAATTAAACCTGATGTGTTATGTCTTTTTATGGTGCAAGTTATCAATGTCAAGTTATTTAAAATAACAAATTACTAAATTTAGCTGCAGAGTTCGGAAAATTATGAGTTACCGAAATGCAAGTTCAAGGGAACACCAAAAATAAAAAATTGAAACAAGAAAAAAATCTTTAATCACTGCGACAATATTCTTACCGCGTCCATGCGATATTTCAAGTCCCGCCATTTTAAAATAAAGATGGACGTCGGAGGGAAAAATGGCCGCGTTAACTACAGATAAAATCTCGTTTCGGATTATATTTCGTTATTCGTCATTAATTTTTTGCAAACTATAATAACGCCAGGCATCGGACCACCGTCGGAAATTACGCCCGTGGGTAGATGCGTTATTATTTTTAGTTTATAATTAAAAAAAAAAACACCCACACAGCATCAGAACATTAAAGTGATGTCCTATTGTTAACGTAAAACAGGTTTCTCAAATATGCATGTATATGAAATTTAACACTTGCGTATTTACGACAAAATACGAATATTGCTTTTCGCACATGTGCTTCTTGGGGTCGTTTTACGAACTGTAAATATAATCACTGTCTGCGATGTACTTAAAATTTTTAATAATGTAGTCGTGAATTACGTGAAATCCAATTCTATATTGGTTATTATATATGTCGTGTACTTGTAATATAAATAAAAATTGTAAATTAAATATTGTTCACGACCAAGCTCTTTCGACCAGCTACTTTGACTGATACCTTTGGTTCTGCGAAGGGACGTTGCGTCTCTTTGTATTCTTTACCGTATCTACCATGGGGAGTGTTCCGAGGAATTGTTCGGATTAATACCCGCTACTAATATTACTCATCGTACTACGCGACAAAACATTAAACACCACCGACACCACCTTGATGGTTGGCAGTCCACAACCGTGCGAATTCGCCAGCACTTCCTGCCACGCACTACTTCATTGTGGAATGAATTGTCGCCAGCGGTGTTTCCGGACCGATACGAGTTAGGGACCGTCAAGAAACGAGTCAAGTACTCCTATCTAGAAGACCGGCAAAGCTCTTGTAACTCATCTGATATTGCGAGAGTCCATGGGCGACGGTGATCACTTAACATCAGGTGAGCAGTCTGCTCGTTTGCCTCCTTGCGTAAAAACAAATAAATATGACGATATATTTGTAATACATTATACTTCCAAAACCCACGAAACTAATTTAAAGAGATTTTAGGTAAGATATATCTCTATCCCTTCAGTCGTACACTCTTGACAGAGTAGTCGTGGTCTTATGATGATGATGGGTCACCATCATGTCTCCCTGTCCACTATAGCTCTCGCAATACATATACACTATTATATTTTAAATATTTGTTCATTAAATACAAAAAGTAAATTTGAAATGGTACATGTGTAAATACAAAGCTCAGAGAATCATTTTTATTGGAGAATGTGATTTTTATAGCAATTAGAAAAAAATTGATAAAGTGTCGAATGTTTTATTGAATGGAGGAAGCAACTTATTAAGTTTGCTTAAGTCGATGCAAGCTGCAGTCTAGCAAATTGTATTACTGTATGTACTTTTCATTGCATAAAACAAAATATATAAATATTTAATATCACAATTATAAGCTTTTACTATTAACTATTATATATACTTTTCAAAAATCATAAAAAAATATTTTATAGGCGGTAAAGCGGTATTAACTAAGCGTTAATATTTACTTGCAAACAATAATTAAGTAGAAAGAACACTTCACTCATTTGTTTAAAAAAATAAAGATTTGGAAGAAAAAATATTTTAAATACATTGTACAAAATTCTCGAAAAGATGCATTTCTTTAGATGCATAACAGATTGTTCACATCCATATATTTGATGTGCATAAAATTATACAATATTTTACGGATATGACGTGGTATATTTTAATACAATATTTTGGAAACGAAATACAAAAAAGTGAAAGCCAAAAATTATTTCTGGTTATATTTATCTAACAATGCTAGAATTACATAATTATCATTATGTAATTCTTGTCGATGGAAAAATTATAGCTTTATATTTTATGTAAATCGACCTCAGTTTTTCTTTTAATAATATTATGTATAGTATATAAGGCTTACGTCGAAAGACAAGCTAAGTAAAAAGACACACAGTGAAGTGATTATAGTGTAGTTAATGTGCATTATAACCAGCACTAACCTAGATTTATAAATTTTGAATGTAGTAAAAAAGCTAATAAATAAAAATAAGTATAACAATATGGGAAACATTTATAAAAAAAACATATCAGTAAACAAATAATAATAAGACAAGTTGAACCACGGCTCGATCCGTCGCTGCCGAAATTAACGAGTCATTAGAGCGAAATTCCGTTGCTTATTTTCCATCGTACAGTTTTTTTTGCGACCGGCATAAATACAGATGTACAAGCGGTTCGGACTTTTTGTGTGGAATGCGCACAAAAACGACCCGCGGCACAGAGCGCACGCATCCTGTTCTGTCCGAAACATCTTAGGCGTACTATGTACGGAACTGTTTTGAGAACGGTTTTGTTTCGGTTTTTGTAACTCGCGTAAGTAACAACGATCAGTTCCTAAAAAAAGTTGACGTATAAGCACACAAATTTCTGCGTCCAATCTTAACACCTTTGACGGTACAATACACCTTTGACAACCGCAGAGGTCCTAAGGAAATTGGTAGAAATACTTGGATATTTACAGTGAACAGCCTCAATGATCCTGTGTGCCTCGCGGCCTGCTGCAGCCGACTCCAGGTGTGAGAGGCACATTGCGGAAAGGTTCCGTTCCTGCTCAGCAGTTGGGTCGCGACGTACCCCTGCTCCTCGTAGTAGGGGACCTCCGAAACGGGCACCAATCGGACTTCCGCCGACCGCAGTTGCCGTACTGTTAATATGTTCTCGTATATCGCTTCATCTTCTAAGTTCTGGCCTTCCGGACACAGCCGATACCCGTGCTCTTGACTTATTTCTAGCAAGTTGGCGTACTCGGGATGCTCTAGTTCGCGTAGATTTTGATAGGGGGGTTCATCGCGCACTTGGAGGTCGGCGGGGCGGCGGGTAGTGGGTTCGACGCTGACGCCGTAGTCGCGCACCATGCGGGCGATCGGCTCTAGTGTGTGGGAGCACATGGCGAGCGCTCGCCGGCACATCTTAACCCCGGAAAGGGCGCGCGGCGACTGAGCGCCGGAATGCAATCTCGGGCTTTCGGGCCCGTCCCGTACCCCGGCCTGTCGCCGGACCCCACGCCCTAACGGACCCCGGTGACCTCGTCCGGTCGACTCCGACTATCAAAACCACCGCCACCATCTCTTTTTCGGCGATCACAACATGCAAACACCCTAACAGCACCATGAGCTTATTCATTTATTTTTTAATAAAACATTATTCAGAAATGAAAAAGGTAAAACCAAAAAAAATAAAAACCAAAATGCTCTAAAACAATATAAAATAATAAATCACTGTTGCATTACTTTCATGTACATTGACGCCATTTTGAAATTATACTAGAAATCAAACTAATGCTGTAGTGCCCAAACACCCTTATATTTACTCGACTGCCGAAAAAGAGTTATGTATATCCAAATCTTCGGCATGTTCTACATTCTAAACCGTTCAACGGATTACAACATTTGATGCGTTATTAGATTCGTCTCAACCTTAAAACCTACCTGACTGCCAAAAATTAGCCATGATTTTCGAGTCTTACTATTTGTCGAGCTCTATATCTTTAACAATTGTACGGATTTATACATATCACTCATCATATCTAATGATGAGTGATATGTATAAATCCGTACAAACGTCTCCCTTGTGGGAGTGCCGTAGTATATATAGTAGTTGTATATATTTCCGATAGACACGTTTATAAATACCATTTTATGGGTGCAAACGCGATGATGAACCCGATGGAGGCGCATTAAGGCACAATGTGGCCGCGCTCGCTCCTGCACCCGCCCGGCGAGGTCGAGGAATGTAAAAAGGCGCACAAATTTGCGCGCGACGCTCATTACGCACTGTTAGAGCGCGATTTTCTCGGATTTTCCACGTAATCAATTTGCGCGGCGCAATGCGCGCGGGCGCCTCGCCAGATGGACCCCTGCATTTTTCAGTAGACTTCTAAAAAGTAGGAGGCTCTCGCGATTTTTTGTATGATAATATGAAACGATTTCAAATATTCTTCTTTTTTATTTCAAAGGACATAGTTACGAAATGGTCTATGGTAAAGTAATTTTCATTAAAAACGGTCCAACAGTTTTTTTTTATAATCAAAATAACTTAATGTATCACGAACATTCGCTTCTACAGCGTTTGAAAAAAAATATCAAGAATGCCTTTCTTGTACCAGCTAGGGGAGTTAAACACTTCTAAAACTATTTTTTTTTATTGAAAATATAGATACGCAAAACATAACTATTTTTGCCACTTACAAAAAAGTAGCAACCGTATTCTAACGATAACAAATAACTATATTATACGTCAGTATACTAGGCGTCAGTTTGGCTGGTTGCCTGAATCCCTTCCGTACTCTAAGGCCTGCCACACAAACACGGTTTCCGAACCGAAAGCTCTGCTTGCATTGCTTAAGCCACAAGTGTTACTGGACCGTTTTTTTATGCAATCCCACTTTAGAATTCCTATTCGAAAACGAACCGCATGTGTACGGCGGGCCTTATAGTAATAGTATGGCGTCTTTACCGCGAAACGCCGGTAAAAATTTCAGGTAGAGTCAGAAATAGATGCGTCTGTGCGTCCATACATAGCGCCGTTGGAATTCCATGTATTTAAAACCACGAGATTATGTATAAGTAAAACTTGTGATTACAGATCGAGGAAAGTTTTTAAGTCAACGCAATATCGGACTTTTGGCAATGTAAAGGTCAATGCCCATTTTTATATGCCATTCAAGTACCAAGTTGCATCGAGTTTAACCATTTTTTTTGGAGACTAGACTTCTTATATTACCTCCTATGTATAAGTTTTATCCGTAAAGAATTATCAATAATAGTTTCTATTGCATTTTACAACTCTACGACGGATTGCGCAAACGTCATGTAGATAAAGCAATATTAATACTTTTAAACTTTAAATTAAATTGTTCCGCCCTGTTCAAGAGTCAAATACATGAATCGTAATGTCGTAAGAAATTATGGACATGATAATTTTGATCTTGATGCATGGAAATTTTTGGTACCACTTTTGGGCCTCCTTTGATAATTACAAATCTGTAGTATGTTTAAGAATAAATTAATACCGGTAATTTAGAAAGACCCACGCGAAAAGCTTTTGCCTATGGGCTCCAGCTACATCAAAGACAAGATTATTGCAAGCATTAAAAAATAACGCAGTATTTGATTAAATATGCACCTATGCACCAATAGGCATAAGAAAATAGAAAACTTTCTCGAAGATGCCTACAACTTAATAAGAGGAACAGTTACTTCTTTTGTCAGCTTCCAAAATGTTAAAAAAAAAAATCAAACATATAGGGTAGCAGTTTTTAAACACTAACGATATTATCTCAAGACGCAAACTTACCATCCCCTATATTTTTTATTCAGCTATCTCCCACACAGTTCTCTGTACCACTCCATCATATACTAAGAGATAATAACATTTAGGCCTATGTACAAGGTTTGTACATAAATAAATAAAGTTGGACAGTCGATGAGGAAGTTAGAGATTTAAAGGTACCTGGACTTTCGACATGACCTACCATGAGACCATCAGCTTTTACGACCTCTAAGCCGGAAAATTCGACCATCGCGACCAACTAAACCTCTTTAATGGCGCATAAACAAAATCGCCCGATAAAATTATACTAAAAACCAATCGTAAATTAAGGGGAACTGTACACGCATTTCCCAATACTTAAGACGTTGAGAATACTCGGATTTGTAAAACGCTCAAACACTCGATGCTACGCTTTCTGTTTGGTGTTGATTTTTATTGCCCTTGTGTATATATTTTATGGACTTTTACCTTGATTTTTATTACGTATACAATGACACGTTTCTTTAATGCGTTCTCGAAGAAATTCTTGCATCGATTATGGCAAGCTGGTGAGAAATTATTTCAAACGTAAATTTAACAATAATTTTTCCTTCGGAAATTACGAAAACTATATAATAAATACACGATAGTGACAACAACCAGTACTCAAGTAAAATTATAATAAAACTTACCTATCTAAAATAAGCGTGCGTATCTGTTAATTATTATTTTTGTTGTACTCAAATTCTTTTTTATTTGCAGAAATATGGTGTACAAAATGTATGATAGGTCCATTTATTTCCCAAACAAGTAAGGAAACAGGCACGCAGAATGCGAAAGGCTAACACCTAGGCCTGTCTAGACTGAGAATCAAGACGTAGGTGTTCTGTCAGCCTTTAAGACTGAGATGGAGGGCCTCGTTATAGGAAATTACATCTGCGCGAAATGTGATCTATGCGTAGAGAATGGTTAAACGCCTCGCTCTAGATAAAGCCTATTTGCTATTCCTGGATGCAAAATGTTTAAACAATTGTTTTATGTTAAGACCAGTTTCTGTTTGCGGCTTTGCACGCAGAGGTGAAAAGGTCAGTTATTTTATTCGGTTTTTTACTTTTTTTTTCTGTATTCTGAAGTGTGTGTTTATTGTGAGATTGAATAAGGGCCTTTTACAAAATGAATACGTAATTATTTGGACACTACTAAAATAGTAGAATTTCTTTATTTTTTTTTATCTGTCTTTTCTCCTGTCTATCCATTTAGATAAAACGATGGTTCGAATTGCGGGTGATACCGCAGCAAATAGTTAAAAGTCTTGCAATATAATCACTGTTCCTCATCAAACTCTACTCCAGAAAAAGAGATGATTTTCTCGATGTTCCAATAGCATATACCACTAGCATATATGAAAATAATTAATTAAAAACAGAGGAAATAATTTGTGTCACTGCATACTCTGATTTCGCGACCGCCTAAAGTCTTTTTATAAAGACCTTCATGAAAGTTTAGTAAAAAAGCTTCATTGCCTTCATAGCTCTATACAAAATCAGTTGTAGGCATGTTTTTAAAATAATTATTTTTTTCTCCTTACCGTTGGGAATCTGTAAGTTTGCCGTGGGGGTTTTGAGGAGCACATCTGCCTCCCCCAGACCGGTTACTTTTCGAATCATTCTACATCTACTATCCTCTTCGCACTCCCACAGCTTTCGGTATGCGGCCATCTCGCTCGCACGCGCATCCATTTTAAGTTTTTTTTTTTACCTTCACCTATCTTGGAAACGAACGGTAGAGTTTTCTCTCCCTCTAATAATAGTTGATTTTTTAATGTTTTAATGGCGCAAATAAAATGTTAATCTACATTCATAGCGTAAACCCTAATTCTATTACATATTAAAAATGAAAAGACCAAAAAAGATTCTCGTCATCAATCTCGATTTAAATTCATACTTAATCTTTTTAGTTTTAACTCGATAAAATAACAAAATAAATCCGAATATTTACGTATATAAATTCATGTTGGTATTTTCAACCTGTGTGTATTTTTGTTGCAATTTATAGATTCCGGTGAAAGCAAAGCCCTGACAAAAACTCAGGAATTCCCGTGTCTAAGAGAAACTTCCATGTACGCTCGAACAATAGGTACATGCAACCGATTCGATCGACGTCTCGCAAATTCAATACGTAACTCTCTTATGTACTGATAACATACGTGAGGCATGTACATTGCTTCGAGACTAAAAGTTGCTTCATAAATATCTTAGGTTCCATACAACGCAGTGCGGGAAGATACAATTTATAAAATTTAAAACTAAGTGAAAGGTCAAATGTACTAAGATGGACATTAACTATAAGCAATTTCTTTTCTTTTTCAACAGTGAAAATCACCCAAAAAACACCAGATAGTAAAGAAATATAAATGTTGATTTTGTAAAAGCATTATTGTGTCGGTATTAGAATTTAATCCAAAACTTTGACAACACAATGTATATGGCTTGTAACAAAATCGAATGGAAAAAGTTGACGCTATTCATGACATTAGATATGATTAAAAAGCGAATGTTTAAAAACAAAACATTCGAAATTCGAAAAAGCGCGCGAAAGAGGCGAACGCGCGTCGCGTCCGGCCAGTCGGCGGAGTGCGGCCGCGTGAAATCGACGCTCGCCGTGGCCGTATAAAACAAAAGGCCGCGGGGCTAGATAGGAGCGGGCGCATCCGAAATTTAAGTCCCCCTCCCCGGCGGGGCGTTTCGTTTTTATTGCGTTCGGATGGCGAGCACCGGGCCAACGCTTGGATGCGATTAAAATTCCTGGGATGCCTCGCGCCGCGGCCCGGCCGACCGGTGCCACAGACACAACAAACTCGAAGACAATCCGTCGTTAATAATCGCCAACGTGGCCGCTATGCGACAAATCGGATATTCGAAATGCATTCGCTTAAATCGTAGTTCCTAAACAGTTCATAATATACTTTGCCAATGTTTAGGTTGTTATGTACATTGAAAAAAAAATACGATCTCTCTAATTCTATACCTATCTATTTTGAAACAAAAAAAAAATTGAAAGCGTTCGTCCAAATTTGTTCTAATCGTTGTGTGATATATCGGTAATGGGAAGGATAAACATAGAAATACTATTTCGAAACTGTTCAACACTATTACACAACTGTTTCCATTTATATATTGATAAACAATATCACTGTGGTCAAAGAACAACAAAATCAATCTGATATCTCAAAAATATTCTTGATAGTCATACAACGTTGCAATGAATTAACTCATTCTTGGGAACATGCACCAGTCTCACTTTATTCTTATATTTTTACTTGATATTTTACATATCAATCCGATGTAAAATTCAATTCGGCGCCGTGTCTGACTGATTCCTAATACTATGTTCCCGAGAGCCTGTTGCAGTGAGAGTTGGAGTCCAGGCCTGCGGGCGAGCCGCATTAGCATGTGACAAAAATTATAACTATTAAAAAGAGACGAGACACATGCTCAAAGCTGTATGCAGCATTAAATCACAAATAACAAATAAAAAGATGTTTTTAGATTGCATTGAAAAACTCTCAAAACAGTAAGCAAAATTATCCGGACACTATTCATTTAACTCACTACATTATTACTTTACAGGGTGATTTGACATTGATCAGTAGTTTACTTTTAAATTACCCAAAAGGTGAAGGCTCTTTAAGGTTTTAATGGAAAGCGACTCCACGCAAATGTGTAAAGAATCATTTAAACACTCTGTTTTAATAAAAACATTCATAGATTTATATTTCAAATTTGACAACATACCTATTCTAAACCCACAAACGCATTTTTAAAACACTTATTTAAAGCTTTGTTTCTATTATTCCGTTTAATTTTTCATACGAAAAACTTTACATATTTTTCCTACAAGTAGCGCCATCTATCATGTGAAATTAAAAATCAATAAAAAATATTTGTTAAGAATAAAATAGTTCATAATTAAAAAACGAGTTTTACATTTAGAAAATAAGAATTTATTAAAATTCAATTTAATTATGCAATATATTAATTCACAAAATGTTTTAGACTAAAAATTAAAAAAAATAGCGGCATCAAAAATGTTATTTAAACTCCGTATAGATCGAATTTATGGAAATACGATCGATGAAAGGAATCGAAATATCAATATTGCATGTTCTTAGAAGACGTGTGACTAGAAAAAGCGCACCATCTGTGGAACCATGCTTGGTCAGGAATCGAACCCAGGACAGTCTATCTCTATGTACTATGCAACAGCCCTACAATACACACCAACGCGCGTATACCCGTAGAAGCAAAATTAAAGAACACTATCAGAATCCTGCAAAGATAGCTATATATTATATGTATTACAACGGATTCGATGTTTTTTACCATCAACAATTCTCATAATAACACCGCAGAGCACATTTGTCGAAAGCATCAATAACATAAGTCCGTAAATCATCCATCAAAACACGACGCACGAACGAAAACAGAAAATAATACCCCGAAAATTATTCATATTCCGGTCCCCGGGGTCTAGCATTACACGCGATTAAGAGTAGGGCTGGCAGTTCGAAAAAAAAACATAATTAATACCCGCCCGCGATACTGAAACGTACAGAGAAAAAATCCAATTTGCAATATACAATTTATAAGTCGAGAAATAAAACCGAAAAGACTGGGGAAAAAAACCCGACACGTTCTCGACGACAGTATACTATACAGGAATAACGGACTTAAAATACCGGACACCTGGCAACCCTTCGAGAGGGAAAAGAAAAGAGGCGAAAAAGGAATAAAAAGTAAAAGAGAAAAAAAAACCACACGACAGAAGGCCGCGGCCGGGCGCACGAAACGCGAGGCTGTACCTTTTTTCGTTTTTTTTTTTACTCTCATATTCTTATTATTGGGCCCGGCCGACCGCTCCCGGTGTTACGAGCGAGGAATGCGCCATAGAGTAAGTCGAAAACAGACGCGACGTGCGTTTTTTGCCTACGCACAAAACATTTTTCACTTCTGCTGATATTATAAATGTGAATGATTGAATGTTTGGACATTTGTTACTGTATTACGCAACAACGAATAAATGGATATGAATAAAATTTTACACCTTTTGTATAAATGACCTTTCGAATAAAGTAAAAAAAAAACGTTGGTGAAGCGAATCACCCCCGTATTTTTTCAATAGGAGCATAAATATGTAACAAAACTTGTTATATTGTATGGTAACTAATAAAAGTAAATAATAATAAAGAATGATATCAACACAGTAACGTCGAAAAAAATAGAAGCTAATCAGTACATATCATATGAAAATATAAGGATGTAGAGTCATTATTGAACTAAAGATGGTTTTTTGATGAAGATGGAACTTGATGGATGGAAGAGAGGACCTTGGTAAGTGAGCAAGTGGTTCTTATGTTCAGAAGGTACTTCTCTAAATTAATAACTAAACCGTAAGCAACTGAAAATTGTAATTTTTTACATACTTCATTTTAATCAACTACCATGTTACGCCGTAGTAGGCACTTACATTGATAATATATCCAGGTGGAGTATGTTATTTTTTTACCAAAGAAAAGAAATCGTTTTGGTGGTGTTTAAAAGATTGTCCTTGTTAATTGCCATATAGTTACATACAAAAAAAGAAGCACAAAAATTTTATCTTCCCTACGTCTCCATACGAAACTTGGTACAATCCAATTGGTATTTCCAATATCTTGATTTAAAATAAACAAAAATTTAAAATAGCTCTCTGACTACCCGTTAAATCGGATTATAGTCAAAGAGCTGTGGCCCTATTTCCCATTACCTACCGCCGAGGCAGTGCTATACCAACTTAAAGGCCAAATCCCCCATAACATTTCGTAAGCGACTACCGGGCGCCCGATTAAAAATTCATTCCCTCGGGGCCCGTGACCATAACAAATACCATAAACATTTTTTTTTATACTCATCAACCTATCACAGAGACGGTAGCTGATACACGGCAATTGAACACACGTATGTGCAGTCGGGATAGAATGTGTTGAATGGTCGACGCTTTGTATATACAGTGTAAACTCCATGTAACGTCACTCGATTTAACGACAAACTCCCTAAAGCGTCGATATCACATGGTTTAGCTAGGCTTCCATGCAATGATTTTCTCGACAACTCTTTATAACGCCATAAAATGTACAGTCCCTTTAGTGTCGTTATATAGAGTTTACACTGTAATTATTTTTACTGAAAATTCCGAATTTGACTTCAAACACCTTAAAAGTGAACGTTCACGACACTATCTGTTATTTTAAAAAGGAACCACGAAACTAATTATCATGAAAATTATATTGGACCCCATTATAATTATATAATTTCAAATAAAATAAGACTTTTTAAAATCGGTTCGTAAAGAACAAAACAAACAGTAGAATTGAGAACTACTTCTCTTTTGAAGTAGTTTGAAAAGTAGTTTGCATATCGCTGATATACAAAATACTCTAGATACAAAATCAGTGTCCCAAAAACGTCCTCGGCACAATGTCAAAGTGTACTGCTTTGCGTCAAAAAAACTCCAAAAATATTGTTTTGTCATACAGGACTTCGTCATTTTAATTAGACACGGTTGTGATCGTTACTTTTATTAGACTACGTATTTTCGGTTTATTTACACGCTCAGAAATAGTATAAGAGAGAACTGTTCTGATGATGAAACGAGTAAGTAAAAACAGAAAGTAAAGGTCGTCAAATAATCAGTTAATTTACCTAATAATATTTCAATAATCAATATTCACGCAAGATCACTAAGGTTTTTCAATAATTTGATATTTTTAACAGATTTCGAAATAGAAGCAGGTTCCCAGTTCGGATGTTTTTGATTTTTTTTAAATATATGTTCGCGCGTATCCCCGTCATTCGTGAACCGATTTTAAGATTTCTTCTTTTGTCTGAAATCAAACAAACATCAGTTCTTTGTTCAGTCGTTTGTTTTTTAAATCAAAATAACGGAGGCATTTTATTATTTATACATTATTTAAAATAAGGCGTCGAAGTCGGTTGTTGTAAGTTTCTGTGAAAATAATGTTATTATAATACTAATGTACGTATTTACTGTAGTAAAACTCGCTAACTGCATATGTCCAGGTCATATTACTTACCACTAAGAACGAAAATATTAAAATAGCATGTTTTATACATAGTATGAAACCTCTTGTTTATTTTGCAGCTGATTTCTTCTATATTTCTCGACTATAATCTGTTCGATGTTTATGCTAGACGCGCCTACAGAATACATTACCAACTTCTTGAAATTCCAACTGCGGAGTATATTCATAACGAGCATGAATGCATGTTAATATGGGAAAAGCATCTATAGTGTATTGTTATTTTTAACTCTACTATGTTGTTTGTTTATGTATACTAGCTTGCCCCTGCGGTTACAGTCGCGTGTATTTTTCCCCGTGTTTGCAACATTTCTTATTGATGTTCCAATTGGTCATAGCGAGATGTTATTTAGCCTAAAGCCTTCCTCGATAAATGGGCTTTTCAACACTTAAGAATTTTTCTATTCGGACCAGAAGTATCTTAGATTATGGCGTCCCCCAAACGAACAAAGAAACTTCAGCTTTGTAATATTAGTATAGATTTTAATAGGTAGCATTAAGTTTAATTATTAGTTATATTTGTAACATTTAAAAAGTACTTGCTTGAAGAAGTCGTTAAATGAGATACTTATTTTGTTACAAATATTTTTGAGTAATGAATTTATCTCTCTACAAATACAAATAAAAGTACAGTGTGAACTCAGGTAACGTCACTCGATTTAACGACAAAACTCCCTAAAGCGTCGACATCACATGGCTTTGGTTTAGCTTGCCTTCCATATAATGATACTTTTTCCATTTAACGACAACTATTTATAACGCAATAAAATGCAAAGTCTCTTCATGTACACCCTGACAGATAATAACAGGCAACGAAAACAGTTGCTAAAGATTTAATTTCTTTTTCAAACTAAACCCCCTATAAAAACGTGATGCTGCGAATTATCTAGCTTATTTCACAATCACAAACTCTGCCTTCTAATACCATCTGAACATTTTTTTTTTACATCGACACAACAACAATCGAAAATACTCTAGAAGAGACGTAGTAGAGTAGATACGTCTACCTGCGGCCTTCAAAAAGTAAACACGCCTGGAATGCGGGCAAAAAAAAGGAAATGCTCTCGTGAGAAGTGTTCGAAAAAAACCTGGGCATTCTTCGAGGACGGGAATCGTGCGTTCCGAGAATTCGCGTGCCATAGAACAACTATTGTTGCCTATAGAAACTTAGCGTACAGTCTGCCCCAAAAGTTGTATAGTTACTTGCTAATTTTATACACCCCTATTCCAAATACTTAGAGGACATTTTCCTTTGATTTTGTATTGTTTTTCGTACTTCACATTTCGTATTTGGTCTGCATAGCGGTTCAAGACATTTGTTAATTAGCGAGGGTTAACACCTGGCGATTATGAACACAATAACAACAGTGCAGATAGATAATAAAAACATTAGGATCCTATTTTTATCTTCCATTTCGGTTCTTGCAAAATTAAACTTGCAAGAATGCTCCCCTGGGGAAGTACGACCTAAGAGGATTTGATTTCAATATTTATTTTGTATGTTTCCGTTGTATGTAATTATATATTCCGTTGTATGTAATTTATATTTCTTCTTACAGGGTTTTATCCCTCACCACGAAATCAACCGCTAACAAAAACCAATTCAACCTAAAGAATTTTCAACAGTGACATTTTAACCAAAATTATTTTAGTTAATTAATTAAAACGAAATTGTTGTGTTAAATGTAAAAAAAATCTAACACCGACATATTTTAAATCCGCCATTCCTCCAAATAATGACACGTCAACATACTAACACGCGTTATGCTCGTGCTTTCTAAAGCTTTCTCAAGTCCAAAGTTCAAGCCCGGGTCGGGACGAATCAAATTTTTCAACGCGCCCCCCCGACTGCACAATGACAAGCGTGATAATTGTAGAGTTTCGAGAGATATGTTTAAAAGTAATGTGATTAGAATAAAAACTGTATCCCACGCGTAGATAATATCCGCTTCAATACTTTAATCTAAAATCCTAGAAATAAATAAATACGGTGATTGGAGTTATGAAAACATAGTACAAATATGCAGACGAACATTCAACACTACCATCAAAGAGCAATATGCCATCGTAAGTGTTCGAAAATTTTAGACACCTACGAAATATTAGACACCTATACAATAATCCAAAAAGAAAAACAAAAAAGATACAAAATGGTCTATGGTATTTTTAAAGACACATCTGTTCCATAATTATTCTAATTGCGAACGTTGCTTGCATTAAAAAAAAAACTACTCCGAAAATCTTAGCGCTCTGGGGGCCTATTTACACAAAAACACGTAAGAACCCGCGGTTCGTTCGCGATAATGGAGGTCCCCAGCTCCTAAGCTATAATAAAGACCCCTAAGGTCTCATTACTAATAGTAATGTGTACACGGCAGTATGAGCGCTTGGCAAATTTAAATTATCTTAAATGTTGCCATTAAACTAAATTATAACTAGTTTTCAAAAGGTGGGATATTCAATGAATTATGAGCGGGTAGAATTGTTTTTTTTTTTTTGTGTTACAATTTACTGGTAAATATAACTTTAAAATTATAAGCTATTTCGCATACCCATGTAATTAAATTTTCATCATTTTCTCAAAATCCTTGCACTGTATGCGAAAGAACAGACTTGACTTTAAATAAAGTGCAAAAAAGAGATTGAATTTCAAGTCAATCTCTTTTTTACACTTTTTTTAAATATTAGGTAATTATTTGAAATTTAAGTAATACTTCTTAACAGAATGGTTAAGAAGTATTACTTTAATTTTAAATAACTAAGCTTCAGGCTCTAGGTGCAAGGTTCACGACAATAGTCGGATGACGGGATTCGAACCCTCGACCATGTGATCGGATGTCCGTATCTTTAACCAGTAGGCTAGTGGTTCCCAAAGTGGGCACTACTTGTGGAGGTTGCTAGCGCCATCCATGAGCGTTTTAAGGGGGCACTGAATCTCTCGCGTTCATCCAAGACAGAGGTTTAAATGGGCTCTAGCACTCTTTCAGATGGTATTGTTATTTTAGAAGGTTATAAATATTTTGGGGGGCGCTAGATATCTATTTTCTATAAAGGGAGGGGTAGACCAAAAGTTTAGGAACTACTGTATTAGGCTATTGGCACTTCGTAGCCTCTAATCGAATCAAATCGAGCGTAGTTTTAGGTATATGGTAAGTTTTGCGTAAAGATCTGTCTTGATTGTGCAACGGTGTAGCAGTACAGGAATATAAATTTACAAATTTACTGCCTATAGTTCGCAGTTAAGGCAATAAAATAAGCTGTTTCACGATATTTAGAAGCGCGAAATTAAATACGGCCGTAAAGCGTTCCTGAGGTCTGCAGAGGTCTAAGGGTTCGTGTTGTAACAGGCGCGAGAATAAAAAAAACATTACGACTAGAGGTCCAGTGTTATAAATATGATAGCTTAGAAGATTAATATTGTTTATAAAATTATCTCGTATTTCTAAGCTAAATAAGTAAAATATCAATAGGAGTAGTATGTATTTATATTGTGTAATTCGAATGCCCAACCAAGGTCATATGCAGTATATACGTTCAAAATGACCAAAGAAAAAGATGAAAATTCAAAAATCTAAATAGCATTAGCGTCTTCATATAAAAAAAAAGAAATTGAAGAAGCATTCCTTATCTTAAATTCAAAATACTACCTAACTCGCAAGTAGGTTTTTAAGAACGTTCGAATTATCAAATAAATAAACCGTCCCGGAACCTCCCTTGTCCATACTGCGTTTTCCAAGTGACCAACTATGCAGTGTGCAATGTGCAAAATAGCAGAGCGCACGCAAATTGAGAAAACTAAATTCGTCCTAAACTACAATAATTTCTTCCACATAGAGGCCAAAGAAAAAGAAGAAAAAGCGTTCCATATTCAAATTCAGAAACCCATTTAGATTTAATAAGTTTCTCCGTATTTAAATAAGAAGAAATTGAAGAACGTTCCTTTTTTAAATTCTAAAATACTCTAAGGAGGTTTTCAAGAACGTTCGATTTTCAAACTCAAGAACCCATTCCAGAACCTTCCTTGTCCCCGTTGCGTAATCCTTCGCCCGGCCGTATGCACACTGCATACGTACAAAAGGAACTGCAGGTCCGCCGGGCGTAACATTAGCCCGCCGGGAACAATAAGGCACGCGTCGAGGTCGCCCGGGTCGAGGACGCCCGCGCAGCCTTCCCCGGCCTTCAACTTGCCCCAGGGTTGGCAACTAGCAAAGAAAATAACTAAAGACATTGTATGCCAATGTCAGAAACTCAATAAGCTAAACTAAACAAACTCAAAAGCATGTGTCCAATTTTGCAAAAGAATTGAAACCTTTTTAATTCATGAAGGTCGACGAAAGCTTTGGTAAGTAAGGACGTAAGCTTTTGATATACGAGCAACGTCATCTAGAACGAATCAACTGACGATCACCACCAAAAACCCCCTGCAAAACACTTAAAAATTTCAATGCTTAGTCGTTCGTTAAAAGTGATCTTTAGGTTCTAAGAGAGAAGAAAGTAAATTAAAGCTGTTAAAGAAGATAATAAATATAGACATACGGCTTCAGATGTATAATATGTTCCAACCTCATTATTGAAATAGATATGCTAATAAAATAATAAATACTATATCATTGTGCTTCATTAGGCTAATAAATTTAAATATATATTTGTTAAGTTAAAAACTGTTTATATGTTAAGTGTTTATTTCGTGTTAATGGTGTATTTTGTGTGCAAAATATTCACCCGCATGCCCATAAATGTATTTATGTTATTCCCATTGCAAGCGGAACAATATGGGAAAAAAGATCTTAAAACCTAAAATGTATGGTTAGGAGCTGTCACTGCTCAATGTATTAATAACCATATTGAACTTAATAGTGTTTAAATCAAATTATCTATTTCGTATTTCGGAATCTATCTCTTCTTCTTCTAATGACTCTTTGAATCTAAAGGTCAGCAGCTTCATGAACTCCGACCCATTAATAGCCTACCGAAACAATTATATATCAGAAGCTATACTAAGCATAAATAATGTGATGTAGTTATTGTATTAAACAGTTATAATTGCAACATCGTGACTACTGTACACTTTGAACAATTAAATCTGACAATTATTAGCAATATTTTTACGACTTCCAAATGATTTGTATATCTATAATTGTTTCTATATTTAATCACAAAGGCTGGCGTAGCATATATTTATATATACAAAATATATTTTAAGAACATTATTCAGTGCCCATAATTTTAATACGATTTCTAGATATTTCTCGCTGGAGCTGGAGGAGACCCAACAGGTCTATAACGTCACTTTGAAAGTTTGAGCAGGACAAAGTATGTCACGTACGCTAGGGTTAATAAAGATTTTGTTAAATTTTCAAAAATGTGACAACCCTGACTGCGTCTACAACCAACGCACACTCCAGCTTGCGTTGCCATAACGTCCTTTCAATAAGACGAGTAAAGAAATGCTAGAACTTGAAACCAGGTTTTCTTGTTCATATTTTGCAAGAATAAACGAAGTTAGAAAATGGCAGTGCTAGCTTCGAAGGCAAAATCTTTCATTTAATTTTTTTAGTGCTTTTATAAACAAGTATACCTTATATTGGCCCATAGCTGAATAGATAATGAATACAGTTTTAATTTTTGTTATTTTGAAGTAGTACATTATAGTCGATATCTGAAATCCTTTTTTTTTAATGGAAAGGAAGACAAACGAGCAAACGGTTCACCTGATGGTCAGTGATCCTCTTGCTCATGGACACACGCAACATCCGGAGAGTGCGATGTGAACCTGGGAAATTGGATAGGATGGGTGGGTATTAGGGTTTGGAGGTGATATAAGTGGTAAAAGAAACGGGCGACATGGCCATCCAGCATCCCCAAAAGTCATGCATACTTTATTTTATGCCGACTTTATAAAGGGCGTGTAAGTGGAATTTCCCCGAATGAGCGTGGCCGCAAAAGTGCAGCAAAGGTGTGAAAGGATGTTATGCTCTACCACCTGAAATCTTCGATGAAGTTGACTTATTTCAAAGAGTATTTTGTAGATTTTAACAAACATATTTATTCTCAAACAAATCTTAGTAAAGAGAACAAACATCAATTCTTAACAAACTATTATGGACCATAATACATTCACACCGTATAGCTCCAGATTAAATCCGTCGAAACGCGCATTCCACTATCACCGTTTAAAACAACCATTGTGGGTCTGACAAGTGATAAATCGCCCACAATTTTCGGTTACAAAACGTCTAAACGCACAAACTGACTGATGCGACCACTTAAACTTATCTTAAACGTAAAACTACCATAATAAATGAGTGAAGTGTCACAAATATGGTCGCCTGGTGCTTTTATGATTGAAGCGGGAAAGTGACATTCCTTGGCGACTGGGATTTTACCTAACGTAGCGGAGTCGCATTATTTCATAATGTAGCGACGAAAAGAAAGTACAGATGAAATAACACAGCACTGTGTCATACGAGCGGGATTAATTTTTTTAAAGTCAACCGCAGCTTCCATTATCAGCTTCCAAATCTTAAGGTGGTAGAGCATAACATCTTTTCGCAGTTTTTACTGCATTTCTATGGCCGTGCTCACCCGGGGGAGTACCACCGCCCTTTTATAAAGTCGGCATAAAATAAAGTATGTATGATTTTTGGGGATGCCGGATGGCCATGTCTACCCTCTTCTTTTTCCACTCCTCTCCACACCAAATTCTAAATTCCAACCGATCCTATCCAATAAACCTATTCTATCTAATTTCCCAGGTTGACAATGCACTCGCGACTCTCTGGGTGTCGCGTGTGTCCACTCTCCATAGGCGACGGGATCGCTTACCATCAGGTGAACCGCCTGCTCGTTTGTCTTCCTTTACATAAAAAACAGCTACACTGTTAGAAGCCTTATAGAGGACTTAAATATTGTAAATAAGAGTATATATTACTTTGAGACGATAAATTTTCGACCCACTAGTATTTTTAAACCGCGGATGCTTTACAATGACAGCTTTTCTAATTACATATTTCTCTGGCATATCAATTTTAAACTCAAGAAACTCTAAAACACTCACATTTGTCTTGACACACTAGATAAAATTGTCTTAAATTTTACAATGATTTCTACTGTTTTAGCTTCAACTTCAAGCTAATGTGGATCGTAAGTCTCCTGCGTAAATAAGGTTTTTATACGTCCAACAAATGAATCAGTTTACTACCGAGGTCAGAGAAACCTCATTCAGCCTTTAATCCGCTTTCGTTACCCCCATTCGCCGTAATCGTTCACGAATACTGAAATGAACCTAACATCTATCTGTTACATCATCTTTGGACTCACTCTAGTCTAAAATATGCAGATTCATTTATACACTAATTAGAAAGTGATGACCAGTTGGCGCAGTTCCTAAGACATTGGCTGCGGCGTCGCAGGTCGTGGGCTCGATTCCCACACGGAGCAAATATTTGTAAGACCTACAAATAGTTGTTTCGGATC
>JAOCPS010000015.1:227071-244976 GCA_025505425.1 Graphium colonna
GGAAATGCAGCCAGCGTTCTTGGCACCATGCCGCGAGGAGTAGGGTTATTTGATTATTATAGTTAGATTAGTTATATGGCTTTGTAAATAAAGAGTATTTTTATTAATAATATATCGAACAAAACTACATGTCATACAGAAACAAATTTGTTTCTACGGTCCTGCATATTTTGGGAACCACTTTTAGACGGCACAGTCGCATTCCTAGCCCACGCAAGCACTATCGAGGTTACTCCTAGTTATGTATAGCATACATTACGTATAGCATAGACTGGTTGATCTTAGTTCAGTATATGAACCCACTTAGTATGTAAAAAATAATTGGTGTGATATATCTTACGCCACTTAAGTGTAAAAAGTTTAGGAGAGTTACTAATTCGAGTAAAAATATCGGGTGATGTCGACATTGGCGTAATCCTAACCGAATTTATATATTCCCAAAGATCAGCCAACTGCCCAGGAGATATTATAGTGCACAAGCACACGCGCAGGTGCACTTTATGTTCCTCTAATCTCGTAGTCTGGATCAGGCTGTTAATCAGAAACACATCATACATCTTATTAGAGGTAGGCAGACTGTGGAAGATAGGCAGACTTTACCTTTAAGTCATATCTATAGTAGAAATTTTCATTGTAGAAATGGTCATCCGGCAAAATAAATAAGAAGCAGAAGTACCCTAAAATAAGGTATTTCTGCTGATTTCAATATCATATAGAGTTGCTTTCCCATTAAGCAACGCCAATCTATCCGCTCAGAAGAAGCTGTAGGTGTACCATTTATGTCTATCTATACTAATAAATGGATATTATTAGTACGTGGCAGAGCATAACATATTTTCACAGCTTTTGCTGCGCTTTTACGGCCACGCTCGTCCGGGGAAGTACCACCACCCTTTATAAAGTCGGCATAAAATAAAGTATGCAGAACTTTTGGGGCTGCCGGATGGCCATGTCTACCCGTTTCCTTTCCCACTCCTTTCTCCATATCCTTAATCCCGACCCATCCTATCCAATAAAGCTGCTGTATCCAATTTCCCAGGTTGACAACGCACTCGCAACTCTCCGGGTGTTGCGTGTGTCCATGGGCGACTTCTCATCTCTTTACTCTCTTTACGGTTCTTAATTTTTTTGTTTTATTATTTAAATATGACATTACAAAAATGTTTTGTCGGAGTTATTTTGAAATGTCTTATAGGAATCTATTATTAAGTGCATTTACTTAATTGAGTGACGCTCGTTACTCAGCGGGGACACCAGGCTCTTTAGGTTCAAACCCCGATCAAAACGAGGTCATAAATGATTGACCTCTCAGTCAACTTCAAAAAGGGGAAAGTTCTCAATTTGGTGGTTGTTTCTATGTTTGGTACTAAAACCCCTATGCAAGGTGATAGAGCATAACAACTTTTCACAGCTCACCCGAGAAAGTATGCATGACTATTGAAGTTGCTGGTTGACCATCCCGAACCCTCTTGTTTTACCACTCCTTTCCCCTCCAAATCCTTAATGCTGACTCTATTCTATTCAATAAAACCATTCTACCCAATTTCCCAAACTGACAACGTACCCGCGACTCCTCGGATGTCGTGTGTCCATGGACGATGGGATCGCTTAACATCAGGTGAACCGTCTGCTCGTTTGTCATCTTTCTATAACAAGTATCTTTGAATAGCAAAGTATAATCATAAAGCTATATATACAGAAAGATCTAGAACGGATCCGTGACTAGCCGACCCATCGGGCAACCGGCAATTAATTAAGCGATTAATCGTACATACCTACAGGCGGACTCACCGTTCGCAGTGTTGCGATATTAATTTTTATTAGACATTTCCCAACCGAGTAGCGGTAAAGCGGTTTCCGTCGACGGCTAGCGGATTTGCAGTGCGAAATTTTTGTATAAACTCATCTCTTATGTTACGTAGCTTTATGAAGGTAATGTTTATTAGCAGGTTCGAGTCCCGTTTTATCGTGAGGATATTATTTTTCGTAGAATAATAATTATTGTACAACAACACAGTAATTCTCAAGTATTACAGTGAGCAACATTACGACTTTAGGTATGAAAGGGATGGGCAGAAAAGCTATTAAATTTCAAACATCTATACAAAATGATGCAATGTTGCCTTTCTAAATATTATAGTTAGTGTATTGAACCCATGATCGCCATTAAGCTTACGATCGATCTCATGCAAATTATATTAACTAATATTTAGTTTAACACGGCTACCAGCGGTCATTTAAATAATATATGCATATAGTGAACCAGTGGCCGTGTTTTCGTTCAAGTTGGTCGGAAGCATAATTTAATAGGTATCGATGTTGTTGCGAAGACATTTTATCCGGAAAAGGGAGAAAAATCCGAAAGCAGAAGCAAAAAGTAATTATAAGATGCACTAGCATTTATATATATGGCATAAATTTAACTACGTTAAATATTGTACTCAATATGTCCTGAAGTGACATCAAACACCTCAGTCCCACCCGTGACCATGAACGCTGTAAAGGGTTCGAAACATCGGGTGATAAAATTTAAAAATAAACCGCGATAAACTCCCTAAAGTTAGTTAATTTAAAAATGTCCAATATCCGCCTAAGTCTTCGAAATAATATTACGTTAAACATATTTAGAAATATGGATCGTCGAACCATTCAACTTGCAATTACTTCTAAATGTGCATATAAAATATACTATATTATATACAAGTGTTGTATTTAATACTTGCTATTTCCAGGGGTTTCACTTGCAGTTTCAAGTGTTTTTTTTTTATTTACCGTTATCCTTTTTTCTTGGATTAAAGGCAAATTCAGAACTAAAAGGTACTTTGTATACGTACGTCTTTTTTAAAGCGTTATGCACTTGACTGTACCGGTTCGTTGCATTCTGGCTTAATGTCTAAGTCGTGAGTGATAGGTACAATCGCGTATAACTCGTATGATAGGTACGCCGGCAGGTGCTAGCGGTAGATATACGATTCATCAACATTCCCTATTTGGAGAGGCTAACACGCAGAAATTGTGTCCGCCCATACCCGGGACCGCTATGTCGACAACGCATTTTGTATTGCAGCTTACTTTACGTTACAGCTTTCTTTACGCGGTAAGCTCGTATTTATCTTATACTTACTAATAAAATAAAGCTGAGGAGTTTGTTTCTATGCTTGTTTGGTTGAACATTGAACCAGTAGTTCTAACTGCTCAATAGAAGAAATGGGTACGCCATTTATACCCATATTTATATTATAAAGCTAAAACGATTGTTTGTTTGGTTGAACGCACTTATCTCAAGAACTACAATTCCGAATTAAAAAATTCTTTCAGTGTTGTATAGTCCGTTTATCGACGAAGACTTAAGGGTATATAACATCACGCTATGGCCAATAGGAGCGAAGCGTCAATGCAAAATGTTGCAAAATCGCGTATGAAACCGTAGGGACCACCTAGTGTGAACAGTTGTACTGTTTCACACAAAAACATCTGAATGGAATAAATGAAAAAAAAATATAGTACCGTAGTTAAAATTTAACCACGACCACTCTGCTAAGAACGCGTGACTGAAGAGAGAGAGAGAGGGTTGAAGTTTAACACATATTGAATTCGCATGACAGATGTAAGTCTCAACCCGTCTGCTAATGTTTAGCCCGGCCACACACGCACGGTTTGTTTCAGAACGACGAAAAAATTGAAGGGGATTGCATACAAAAAAAATCCTACCATTCGGAGGTTTGCTCTCCGTATAACAGAAATGTTTTTTTGAGCGTGTGTGTGTATGCGGCCGGACTTATTTTGTGTACAGAATTTGTATTAGCAATACATGTTGCCTATTATTACCGAACGCTTCCATTCTGTACCTATTTAAACGATAATATTACAAGATGTGAAAATATAAATATTAATAAATAAATAACACAATCACCTTGACTTTTTTTATTGCATCGCAGTTTACTCGTGTAATCGACAATATTATTATGCCATATTTATTTTTTTTATTTTTCGTGAGCAGTATTATTCTTTTGGTAATTTCGTTTTATACTTTACATAAATTTTAATTAAGGTTGTTTGAAAAACAAACAAAACCTATTTTAGCATAATATAGGCTAGGTTATACATAATCAACAGTTACTAGAATACATAGATGAAGATAAGTCGGTTGGCACAGTTGCCAAGCTATAAACTCCGACACCGGTCATGGGTTGGATTCCCGACGTGACGAGAATTTGTATGGCCCACAAATATCTAATTGTTCCTTACATGGATGTGTTCGTGTATGATTTGTGTATGTGAAACGCATAACACATACTTATATTATGTCATTGTCGTGCTTACATACTTTGATTTTATCAACCGACTTGAAAAAAGGAGGAGGTTCTCGATTCCATTGTAAGTTTTATTTTTTGTTGTAGTTATAAACCGATTTAAATTCTTTTCTTATTCGAAAGAATATACTTAGTAGGTAGTTCAATATAATTTTCATCAAAATGGGTCCAATGGTTTCTTTTTAAAATCGAAATACAGAACAAACTCTATATAACGACAAAATGGACTGTACCTTTTATGGCGACATAGAGAGTTGTCGTTAAATAGAAAGAGTGTAACATTGTATGGAAGGCAAGCTAAACCAACCGAAGCCATGTGATGTCAACGCTTTAGGAAGTTTGTCGTTAAATCGAGTGACATTTCATGTTTTCTGTAAAAACAATAGTTTTATTAATATATTTTAAATCTTAGATTTGTCTATAAATTTTAATCAAATGAAAATATTCTGTTGCTTGCCTCACACATACAAAGTTTTTGTTAATCACTTATAAGCTATTGGTATAATTTTGATCGGTTTTTGCTAAAACGACACATTGTATTGATAAGGTTTTGAAACACAAATCATTAAGTACGTATTTTTTATAATTATACATAGAAAAAAAAACGTTTGCCTATGAATATCGTATTATCGTTAGACCAAATCCATAGTAACATTCGTAACACGAAACCGCGATAAAAATAGACCGAACGACGATAACTCATTACGGTATGTCACACAGTAAATAAATGACTACATTGATAGTAAAAATATGACACTAGTTCTCTCTTCTGTTGCGATATGTGTGTGTGTCGAAATCTGTTTGTCTGTTTGTTACTTACAAGATCAACTTGTATATTAAAAAAGGATAAAATGACAAAATAAATTTTATGGACGTCCTACTGGACGCCGTCCAGTTGGACGTCCAAGGTATCGCTGGATTGACGACGTCCAAATCAGAATGACAAGACAGAATCTGGTGTCGGAGGCCAAGATCCACTTCGGGTCACTGAGCCAGCGTAAGTAAATTTTATGGACATACATTAAGGTAAAAGTATTCAGTCATATAAAATAAAATAAAAAAATCTTTATTTCAGACAACCGAAGGTTGTCATCATCATCAAAAACAAAATAAGATCAAAATTAAGATAGAGATCAAAAACAATAAAAAATTTAAAAATTATCATATTTTAAAATTTTTCCATACATTTAATTTAAAAGAAATTATATAATGTGCCATTAATTCATTTTATAATTAAAAGGTCTGTCACGAACGATATACGTGTTTTATTTTATTTTTCGGCTCTTAAGCAATTATTGACTTTTTTAATATTATTCGATAATTTATTAAGCCGATACGATAAGAGGCTATTATAATTATTTATGTATTCATTAAAGATATAAATCCTTGATATTAATAATATCAAGGATATCAAACATATATATATAAATCATATTTTTAAAAATCATAAAACCAAAATAACAACTGATTGTGTGTATCGCTGTACATTCTTTAACTAATAAAGTTTTACAAAAAAAATACAATACCTGTGCTCATATTCAACTAAAAATGTGCACGACATTGACCTCGAGTTGTCAAAAAGTACGGACACCAAAAAAAATATTATTGTTAGTTACCAACGACGACCGACCTGTGTGTTTGTCTGTGATCACAGCTTTAAAAGGTCTGGACCGATTTTGGGCAAGTTTTTTGTTCAAAAACTACTCGTCAGGTGGAGCATAACATCGTTTTACAGTTTATTAAACCGTTTGAAATTTGTTTTTGTAATTTTCTATGAAAATAATCTTGTTATGAATAGATAATGTCATTAGATATACTGACAATAAATAAGTTTCTTTGACAATAAGTCTTCCGAGGGTATGTTTTTTCAATTACTTTGATTTAAAAAATCTAACTACTGAATCCATTTTTCTAAAACAATTATGAGGCCATTTCGGAAGTATCAGCCAAAAACTAGGATTTTTTAAATCGGTTTACAAATGACGGACGGACACACAAACATATATAAAAAAACATAGAAAATCCTCTTTCGAAATCCCTCGTTTTTAGAAGTCGGTTCAACATATAATTTATACTTAATTTTATTTAAACGCGACTTCCGTCTGTTTACTTTATCTGTAATTGAAACAGACTATAAGCGATTTTTTGTTTACTTTTCGTTGCATATTTAACTGGAACAGACCATAGATCCATTCAGACTTAACAATACATTGGCTAAAAATAAAATACGCCGACGATTACTATGCTAATCGGAGCAAATTCACCGCTCCGACATCTGGGTTCACTCGCCAAGGACATATTTATCTGCGCGGAATGCGCACGGTAAACAATGGCGCACGATATTTCGCGCCTTGCGACCGCGCCCTGCAAACGTTCCGTTACAAGATTATTTAAAATTACAACAAGTTTGTTTTCACGGAAAATTACAAAAGCCGACTTCAAACGCCTTAAAGTATTTTGATTTTAAAAACAAAATACTATCCCGATTTTTATAGAAATTCTGTACGACCATTGTGGAAGTGTACTCACTCGCTCAATCAGCTCCTAACTTGCGGAGATATGTGCAAACATTCCTAAATTTTCTTATTTTTATTTGAAAAACAAAGTAATAAACCGAAAATTTTATATTATATCATATAGAAAAATAATTCTCGAAAATGATTCATAAATGACGGACGGATAAAATCAATTTTGTTATTTTGTTTTAAAAGAAAAACTACTGAATTTTCCTGAAAATGTTATGGGACCATTCCCGAAGAATACCCTATAAGATAAAAAAGAATTCAAAATAGGTTCATAAATGAAGGAGATATGCGCGAACGTACATAAAAAAATATATAAACATTGCAATTGAGAACCTTCCTCCTTTTTTGACCTCGGTGAAAAATTACAAAAACCCACATCAAACGCCTTAAGAGTGTCCTTTCGAAAACATGTTTTTTCTTTTATTTTCATTTAACAAAAAAAATTATGGCACAATTTCGGAATATACCACCCTACCAGTCCCTATACTATTGGGCCGCGTGACCATGAGAACTGTTAAGGTATTAAGCCATATCAGATAAAAAAGAGTAAGATTTGTAATTTTCAACATGCTTTTATTAGTGGTACATATTGTCGATATCTATGTTCATTTTTAAATCTATACTAATATTATTAAGCTGAAGAGTCTGTTTCTTGGTAAGTGCTGATCTCGGGAACTACTGGTCTGATTTGAATAATTCCTTTAGTGTTTTATAGCCCATTTATCGACGAAGGCTTTAGGCTTTAACGTCATTCTATGACTAACAGGAGCGGAGGAGCAACAATGGCAAAAGTTTGCACAAACGAACAAATTTAAACGGTCGAATCCGGAGGGACGCGACGGGGGCGGCTAGTTGTTTATAAAGTTCATTTATAATGATTTTTATATGTATATTATGTCTGGCTACCGCCATTTTTAACAGACTTCAAAAAGGAGATTCTCAATTCGAATGTTTCTATATTTTTATATATATCCGCGCGTATCTCCGACATTTATGAACCTATTTTAATTTGCAAGGAAAAATATCGAAGTTGTCCCAAAAATTTTCTTTAAAAAAAAGTACCTGGTAAAAAAACCATTTTGTTACATATTTGTTTTAGTAACGTTTCTTTCGTATTAAGTCAAGAATCTTGGGTCGAAAAATGTTATGGTGTACTAAGGAATATGTATGGGACCCTTTCCACGCGCGGTGGAGCGGATCGGTCGCTTCCCACGGGAGAATTTACACGCACTTGGATTACACTCTTGGAACGCCAGGGGACAAGCCTTTGGAGTGAAGACATCATGAATTATGTGATAACAAATTTGCGTAGTTGCTGAACCCTCGGCTTCAGCACCGCGGGTCGTGGGTTTAGTTCTCATCCGGAACAATTTTTATGGCCTACAGTAATCGTTTTGGATCTAGGTGTTTGTGTATGGGCAATTTATGCTATAATAATGAAAATTGCCCTTGCAACAAAGCACGTAAGCAAGAAGATAGAACTTATAGTGAGAGCAGCGTTTAAAAAATTACATCTACACCATAGTGAAAAGTTGGTAGACTTCAATAGTAGTGACGAACATGTACCCGATTGTCATCATATTTATGTAATAAAATTAGGGGCATAGTTTTCAAACAAATTTTCTACTAAAAAAGTGAAGCGTGGACACGATGCCGGCGGCGAACACATGGCCAGCTGGCGCAGTTCATTAACCCGAAAACGACACGGCTCACGGCGTGTCCGCAGGGTGGCCATGGCTTTCGTAAATAATTACTCAACTTTCGATATATGTATACTTAGTGGTCAATAAATATTTACTTAAAACATTACATTTAAATTTCATATATGAACCTCATATACAACGTCTTTAAATATTGAAGGCGATTCACCAGTCAGCCTGTTTAGTATTACGAAAAAGCGACTATGAATACACTTCGTCTTATCTTTATTATCCTGAGCGAGGCGGCATGCATATATGACATTCTTGCTACTCTCTTAATTAAGTAATATACGGAACCGAGGTAACTTTAAAAATTGTGTATGCAACTCTATCGAAACTTCCGATTGTGTTTTAACAATTTAAAACCACCTTTTCCTTTCCCGTGTGCATATTTACAATATTATTCGTTGCATTGTAAGGCGGATTTCACTTGCACTCCGCAATTACTGACTACAGCTAACAAGCAGCGAACAATGAGGGGTCGGCAGTAGCCTTACTATTAAGGCGTCAGAAATGCGGTCATGGATTAGAAACTTTTTTCCTCCTTTCTCAACATCACTTATAGCTTTAGCGACTTCGCGTGTAGTGTGCATAAGCCTTTAGCGATCCGCTAAAACCGCAATACCTATAAGACCGATATCTTGTTACTGGAAGCGTGTAGCTATTCGCCTTGTAGGAAGCGACGCAAAGCGTACAGGAAAAACGTACTTAGGTTCATAGCATCGAAATCTTTATAACGATTATTACAATTGGAGAGCTCCAGCGAATTTTATACCTATATTGGGTAGTATATAGTAACCAGTAATGCAAGATATATGCATCCAAGATTTACCCGAATTATTATTTTTTTGAATCTGCATGGTCTACATTGAGAATGAAGCAACTAGACCAAATTTCAAGTCAATCGAATCCATAATTTCGAAAATCTAGATGGCTCCGTGAAAGTCTGCCACAAAATACATACATCATAGATACGTATAGACAAGAACTGAAAGAATAGTTTAATAGATATATAGTTTTCACTATCATCATATCTATCTGAACGAGCTGATGTAGTTAGTATATACATCTTAGTACACTAGTATAGAAACGATATTTATACGTCTTTACAACCCTGCCCTTGCATCTCACTGTTTGGTATTACCACGGATTTCTTCAAATATTTAGTGCATTCATAAAAGCATGTGCCATCAGACGATAAATCATCTGGCATGCCCTGCCAATGGCTGGCACGTGGGAGCAGGGAGTTAACCCGTATAAGGACAATAAAACAGTGTGTGGCGGGGTTATTTTTAGAGTTAATAAATTAATGCCCGCTCGCGTTTCGCAGCGGCACCGGTCACCAGCTTCTAGGTCAGACGCATCGTCTATGTGGCACGGTCAAACTTAAAACAGAATATATTAAGGTTAAAGAACAAGATAATGATTTTTAAAATTATTGATATGACATCATTACAGCATCCATATGATATAAACTGTAGCTTACAAAGGTCTGAGCTTTTCATTGCCAACTTTCGGACCCGTGAATACCTAATCTCACTGCTAGCTACTGAAAGCTCACTGTAAGTGAGATTTCGAAAAGAAAGCTAATTACAGGGATGGCAACAGCAACCTTTATACCTCATGTATGTACCAATAAATGTTTAAACTACAACCGTACGTTAGCTATATAAAAAATAGACATCATTTCATCCAGGACGAAAACGAACAAACACTATTTCATATACGTTATTAGTACGTATTTATAAGCTGCGATCGACTTGCTTTGCATAAGTGCAAATGTACACATCCCGATGTCGAGGAATGCGCCCTCGCCAAAAGGCACAATAAAAAGCCAACTTTACGATTTCCTGTGCTGGTGGCCAATTTTATTGTGGTGTCAACGCACCGGGAACCTTCTAAGCTGGGATTCCATTAGACACTGCATTACACGAGGTATGCGACTGTAATAAGATATAGAAAAGAAGTAAATCTTCACAGATACAAAAACCAACTTCAAACGCCGTAAAATGTCCTTTCCGCAATATGTTTTATCCGTTATTTTGATTTAAAAAACAAACTATTAAACCGATTTTTTGGAAATTTTATGGGACCATCTCGGAAGTATACCCTTTTAGATATATTTTTTTAAATCGGTTTGCAAATGCCGGAGATACGCGTGAACATGCATGTAACATCCGAACAATGGAAACATCCGAATTGAGAACATACTCCTTTTTTAAGATGTGTTAAAACCTATAAAAGTAGTATATTGGAATAGTGGCCGGTATATGATCTTAATACGATCGTTATAAACTTTTTTCTTGTATGTAAAAATGTTCTAACCAACTATTCTGACAGTGTCCCATGTACTTGACAAAAAAATAAAAAAACCCATAATTCAGTTAGGACATTCAAGTCCTCTGAATATAATTTTGACTTGTGCTAAATTTTCTCGTAGATGCAACCGCGCATCTTTAGATGTTTTTCTTTTTATTTTTTATAATATATAATAAACATGCTGTTTTGTTTGTTTGTATAATTTTCAGGTATAAATTTATTTAAGTAAAAAACAGCTAATAATAATACAAATACTAAAATTTGCACGAGATAGTACTGCATATGGAGATAGCATAAACGTCAAATGGTAAAAATAATAAAATGAACGCAAAAAA
The DNA here is from genome assembly GCA_025505425.1 of Graphium colonna. Classification (NCBI taxonomy): domain Eukaryota; kingdom Metazoa; phylum Arthropoda; class Insecta; order Lepidoptera; family Papilionidae; genus Graphium; species Graphium colonna. The sequence continues at coordinate 238,264 of JAOCPS010000015.1, forward strand.
TATTGTTAAATATACAAGTACTTTACACATCGTCAATATTATTTTTATGGCACTACAACTGCGTTGTATTTTTGTAAATGAATTCGAAAGTAACATTCCAGCGAGCAAATTCACTGCGAGCTTCCATTTAACTTTTTTTTCACGTCTTAACGCGGCTGAGATGATTAATTATGTGCAGTCCACCATCGACTACCATTTGGACATTGTTTAGCATTTTCAACGGCCACTGCATTTATCTGCAGGTGGGTTTTAAGGCCAACTTTTTAAGACAATGTCGCAGGTGCGTTAACTATGGTAAATAGATACGGCTAGACATGATCGGTATTTAATGGGGATGTGTTGAGCACCTGCAATTCGATGTGGTGGCGACGCGGGGCCACGCGGAGAGGGGGGTTCGCGCCGCGCTTTTAGAAAGGCGCGCGACCATCGCCGCAGGCCCGGGCCGCATTCTACGGCCTGTCATTCACATCGACCAGCTTGCCTATGCAGTGCATTCCATCTCCGAACGCACTCTACGCCCGCACTATACTATACAAGCCACCACGTCCAACCGTTCAAACATGCCCTAATCATGCTTCTATTTAAAACCGTATAAACATTTCAGACTACAAGTCACGTACAATCATAATACACCGATCTCCTAAACCTTAGAAACGCTTCATAGCACGACGTAAATTGAGTCTCATAAGAATATTATATGCAGCGACGGAGAATAAAATGATAACCATAATTTGTGTTTAGGTCAGTTGTTGTTAGTCAATTGTGGAATGTCGTGTGAAATCGAGACCGTTTCGCGTGTTTTCCGACAGAGCGCGACAGCGTCGCGGCGAGCGCTCAGTTTGTTTTTCACAATTTATTCTATTTACGAACAATGTTTACTATTTACAGCACTAGCACAAACTACAATAACACAGCCACCAACAGTTAACCGTTACACGCACAGCAAATTCAATCAGAAAACGTCGGAAATCGCATTGGAATGTGAAGTTTTGACATGGGGCTCTTGCGGGTTAACACTTCTCTTCGGAAAACTTACCTGTCTCGCGGGTCGATCCACGTCGTTTTCCTACTGTTGTGATCGATGAAATACAACTTTCCGTCAAAGTCCCTCGCATAATCCCATCCGTCGGGCAAGGGTATCTCACCGTTTCGTCTCCTTGGCATATTTCACTGATTAAATCCATTCAAACGAATAACGAAGCACACTCGCGAACTAGCTACACGGCCATGTTGAATACCTCATTACGAGGTGTGACGTCACGCGGGATCGGCCAATGGCGGCAAAGGGCCCCCACGATGGAATGCGGCGCGTACGCGAGCGCGAACACAGTGTGCGCGCGTCACTTTCTTGGCGATACGTACGTTGCACGCGACCGCACCACGCGAGCCCGCGTCGCTAACTGAGCCGCGGGCACTAGTCGCCACGTTATCACCGCTCATGATAATATTCACTACCAGCACCCACCGCCTAAATGCATTCCTCCTGACCACAATGTTTACATTACATACCGTGCCCCGGCAAATGGCAAACACGGCGAGCCACGGACTGCAGTCCGCGGCGCGAACAACAAAACCGAACCGACCAACAGTAGAGGCGAAATGTAGGTACCTATCCATTCAATTTATTTACGATTCCGTCGTATACATACGTAGACGGACAGATGTGTATGGCGCGCATTCCAACGCGTATGTATGAGACATACCCAGTACCCACGAATTATAGACATCCAACTGCATAACACTGTAAGTGTTGCCGAGCTGGAACCATCGGCTTTGTGAGTCGATTTACGTTCGTTCTTGTCCAATAATAGAAGGTTTATCGTTATTTTTCTATAAAAGACAGTATTTACTTTGCAAAGTTTTGTAATGTTCTTTTTTGTAATTCTAACAAGATTATCAACTCGATAGACATCAGTAAGCTTTTTATTTTATTTTAAATACTTAATTTATATTTAGTTTTTTAGGAATAATATCATGGTTTTGTTTTCAAACATATTTTACGATAGAAAAGGAAGTATAGAACCTCCGATTATAGGCAGACGGCCAGACCATAGGTACTTTAAATTCAAACATTTTTAATTGTCACCTAATTTGTATTAATTATTGTTGTTTTCCCGGATTCTTTTTAATTATGTTAATAAGATGAATCTTTAACTGTTAAATACCAGTTCCTGCACACGATAAGCTAATACAGATGTGGCTAACAGTGTATCTCCTAACCGCAAAATTAATGAAGCCGAATAAAAGACTGGCAACGAAATCTTAAAACCTAGGGTCAAATCCAAGTGGGTTTGCAGTACTATCTAGATACACCTTAATTATTCTCTGATCCTAACAAAAAGTCTATTTAAAAAAAATTAAGTCTGATATCTATTATGTGGAACCGCTGACGCAAGTATAACTCAAAATATTATTTTATCCGAACAACATTCGCCATAAATTGCGAAAAAAAAAATATTCATCTTCGCAAAAAATGTGTAATAACTTGACCGGTTTGACTTGGTAAATATTGTCAATGGTATTTCCTACATAAGTCAAGCGCGAGGCAGATGAAAGCGAGCTATAGTTCAGGGTCAAATGTAATTACGCATAAATATTTAGTAGTTATATTTTCATTTTGCACACATACAAAATCAAATTTAAAAACAAAAACTGAATCTAAGAGGTATTTTTAGGGGGATATGACATCTACATGCACTTGTAATACACAGGTAAACAAAATATAGATGGTCTACGAAACTCGATATGCAATATTGTATATTTTATTACTGGACCGCCTATTAAGATTTAATATATAACATTTTTATTATTTGTTACTTCATTAAATTTAACTCATTAAAAATTACTTAAATAGCCAAGATCAAACTTAACATTGCCGCTGGCACAGACACACATATGTGGTTAACATAATATCGTCTCTATATAGTGCATTCCCACGGCTATGAGTAAACTTTACCATCGAGTAATGAACCAAGATTACTTAACGGTAAAACTTATAGCAGTGTTTGAATTCCCCAATTGAATCTAAGAATGTGGTCTTAATAGGAATGGAACGTTATAGTTACGAATTTTAGAAATCCATACTCATATTTTGCTCCTAGCAGAATGGACAATTTAAAACAGTGTTCCATAACATTCTATGGGCGTATATAGAGAGGGAGATGGGTGGGCCGTGCCCATCGCAAGATGGTTTAGTTCCCACCACAGGATATTGGATTATTGATTTTAAATTCTAGACTAAATACATGAGAGACTTGGTTGTAGGGGCACAGGCTCCCTGGAAAATAACCCTAGATAAGCCCGCGTAATAGTCCTTAGTGACGAGAACACAATAAAATTATATTTCTATTTTAAAATAGCGCCTACAACAGTAAATTAAAAAAGACGAAATTTGTGAATTTTTATTTTACTGAGAGAGAGAACGAAGTTGCCTCTCTTTATTTTAATGCTTTAATTCGATACTCGCAACACTAGCGACCAGAATTCCTAGTTCCGGCACCAGTGAAACTGTCAACCGCAGTTTTGAATCCAGATTAGCTGCTTATAAAGTGCAATAGAAAATTTCGTAAGATATGATTTGAGTTGATAATAATCAAAGTTTTTTAAGTATTAAAATCCGTCAATCCTCAATAGACCCGTTCGCAGACTACTATCTATCTATAAAGAAGTACATATGCTTCAAAAGAGTTCTTGCAGCAGCAAAGACTGAGCACATTGGCAGAATTAGCCACAGATTGATTCGGCTACCCTCAGGTACCCGTGCATTTTCGTCTCTCGCCAAATTTGTCCAAAAAAAATTCTTTACGCCATCCATACCATCTCATCTCGCCATCATACCGCAAAAGAGAAAGCCGATCATCTATTCACTCTTTTTGTGTCTAACTTGTCTTTGGATGACGGGGGGGAATACGCCGCAGACCATTCAGTGGCGTGAAAGCGGTGCATAGAGTACTCTTCTCCCTAGGCATCCATAAGTCGAGTTGGTTCGATGGAATTTCCGTTATTGTACTGAAAACGTGCGCTCCAGAGTTGGCATCGGTTTTAACGCGTCTTCTTCGGTACACTTATTCTTTAGGAGTTATTCTGTGTTTTTGAAAAACGGCTTTAGTGCACCAGATCCTAAAAACAGGCGATCGCTCAGGTCCGTGCAACTAAGGCTGATTGCCATTGTTCTCAAATATATTGAAGTCAATAATTAATAGCCAACTCCTCAAGTACCTCGAGGATCACCAGCTAGTCAATAACTGACAATAAGGTTTTATTTAAAGTCGGTCAGCTGGTGATTTACTTGTGTACTTGACCCATCGATGACGAAAGCGATAGAGAACATTCCAAGCTAAGGAATATATAGGCTCACTTCACACCAAATTCCGGTTTTTAAATGAAGCTGATGCTTGTTTTAAGCTAGAGCTTGGTTGTATGAACAATTTATTGTGTTACTGCTGTTATAAATTTTAGAGGTGGTAGAGCATTACAACTCTTCACAGCTTTTGCTTAACTTCTACGGCCGTGCTCGCCCGGGAAAGTACCACTGCCCTTTATAAAGTCGATATAAAATAAAGTATGCATGACTCTTCGGGATTCCGGATGGCCATATCTCCCCTTTTCTTATCCTATTCCTGTCCTCTCCAAATCCTTAATCTCGACCCCATCCTATCCAATAAACCTATTATATCCAATCTCCCAGGTTGACAACGCATTCGCAACTCTCCGGATTTTGCGTTTGTCTATGGGCGACAGGATTGCTTAGAATCAGGTGTACCGTATGCTCGTTTGTCTTCCTTTCCATAAAAAAAATTAATTGAAGGATAAGGATATCATGACGATGGAATCTATACTAAGTAGAATAATCTTAGTAGGAGCGAAAAGCAAAAAATGGTTGATCTTCGGACTGAAATACCAGTTCAGGAGACCACAATGGCGCTGCGGATAGTAATTGGTAATGAAATGAAGTAAGTTGTAAGAACTTCGTAATTTTTAACATTTTATGTACCTGATGAAGTTCGCTCTAATAAACAGTAGTGCCACAATCACAAAAAACTTAAAGCCTTGTTTTGATGTATGAGGATAATGCTCCGTGATCTTTACGTGTATTAATTATAAAACCTTAGAATTGGGCAATGATTACATTAAAAATATTTAAAGAAATATTATAAGCCAAACAATCAATATTTTTAGTTTATGTGCGTGCGTTTTTGTGTTTGCGTACAAAAACGGACGTGTCGGACAAAAAGTACTGCGTAAAATTTGATTCGGTTTTTAACCGACTTTATGAAGGAGGTATACTTTATTTACTTTTATTTTAAATGTTGTTTTTAAGTATGTATACGCGAATCTCTGTCATTTATAAACAGATTTTGAAAATTCATTTTTATCTGATATACTTCCAAAATGGCCCTACAAAATTTTCATATAGATCGGATCAGTAGTTTGTTTGAACAATCAAAATATCGGAGAAGATATTTTTCGAAAGTACACATTTAAGTCGTTTGGTTTTTTAATTTTCTGTGATAATGAGTACAAGTTTATTTTCACAGAAAATTACAAAAGCCTTAAAAGTGTACTCCGTTGCTTGATTTTAAAAACAAACTACTGGTCCGAATTATATGAAAATTTTGTGGGACCATTTTGGAAGTACTGTCTGTGATTTTTTAAAATCACTAACAAATAAACTACTGAACCTAAAATTTTAGAGGACCATTAAGGAAAAATATTTTATTAGATAATAAAAGGAAAAATATTTATTAGATACGCGCGAAAGTAAAAAAAATAATTTCGTAATTTTCATTTAAAAAACACGCAACCGATATTTTTTTAATTTTATGAGACCATTCCTGAAGAATACCCTAACAGACAAAAAAAGATTTTTAAAATAGTTTCATAAATAAAGGAGATATGCGCGAACAAACGTAAAAAAAGAAACATCCAAATCGAGAACCTTCCCCTCTTTGAAGTCGGTTAATATACAACTGGTATTCGTAAAGGTCTTAATTAAAATTCTGTAAACGTATTACATTACGCATAAAAGCCGAGAAAAATATAAAAAAATATAATGTTTTTAGTCTTTCAATAAATAAATTTCTTAAAATTGCGAGTTACATTGCAGGCAACAGCTAGTCATGATCATGAAAACAAGACCAAAATGAAAAAAGTCTAACTGTAGATGATGAAGCTCCTTTTCAAAAACTATTAACTTTAAAAATATGAACCTAGGGCAAATGTCATTTAGCTAAGAAAGAGAGGTAGTGTTACTCTCACTACACACGTTAAGGGCAAGAGAGAAAGAAGACAAAAATTATAGACTTTTGTAATACATAATCAGTCTTTTTCTAAAATTATTCTTTATAACAGAAGTTCGTAGGTTCCGCCTCATTTCCTCAGCCACATCAATAATTTTTGTTTTAAAACTTCCACATTTTTTTATTTCATTAATGATATAGATAATATCTTTTCTTGAATTTCCGACATCTGCCTCTACTTCCTTATTATATAATGCTTCTGCTCACAAGCTTTTGATTTAATTTTAATTTATGTGTGTGTCTGTGTGTGTGTGTGGTGTGGTTTGCGCTGTCATCTGTTGCCAAAACTCAGGCAGGCCATAATTGATCTTGAATAATCTCGAAGACATTAAAAATTATCAAAAATATTTCGAAATTACGAGCTACAATATTCTTTGAAACTTTGGATGTATGTACATTTTTTTTATATTTATT
>JAOCPS010000015.1:245076-259159 GCA_025505425.1 Graphium colonna
AAAATAGTTTAAAAGTATACAAGTCTGCGTTATTCACGTCACCTTCAATACTTTAAGACGTTACATTTGGGGATCATATATGAAGAATAAAAATATTATTAAAATAGATATTGATTTACCACTGAGTAAACATAACAAAAATTTAAAAAATATTACGTAATTCATGCCCACCCTAGTTGAAACGACGTGGCCGGTGCGACGGGAGGCGGAAAGGGGGTGGACGGCCTCGCGCGTAGCAACTGATCACAGCCGCCACACTTTATTCGTTTATCGGAAAATCTGGGCTAAAACTATGCCCCTAATTTTATTACATATATATGATGACAATCGAGTGCCGAGTGCTCTCCTGGTGACTCACCAATCCATCTGTATAATCAGGTGCCAAGAGAGTACCAGCTTAGGCCTATCCCAACTTAATGCCGAGTTTAAGTATGGGTCGGTCGTTTATGTAATACACAGTTATTTTTTGTCTTCTTTTTTGTTACACTCATTCATTTATTTCATTTTGTGTTTAAGTACGAGAATACGAGCAGATGGTTCACCTGGTAATAAGTGATCCCACCGTACATGGAGACTGACACAATATCCCAAGAGTTGCGTGTGCGTTGTCAGCCTGGGAATTTGGGTGAACACCATAAGGAACATAATAAAGATTATGGAGGGAAAGGAGTGGGACAAGAAGATGGTAGGAATGGCCATCCGACAACTCTTAAAGTCATGCATACTTAATTTTATGCTGAGTTCGTGAAGGGCGGTAGTACATCTTTGGGCGTGCATGGCTGTAGAAGCGCAGCAAAAGCTGGATTTGACAAATTTGTTATGCTCTTCCACTTTCGAAATGACTAGCATGGGCGACAGAATCACTTAACATCAGGTGTACACAAACTACGCGTATGACACTATTATCCTACTGGTATGATGGTTATTTAAGAATGTCATAAATCTATGCGTTGAAGTTTTTTGCAACGTACAAAATTAGTTTGGATAGATAAATAATTTTTGGATTCAAACCTACGGTTGCACTGAGAACCATAATCGACTAGAAGCCACAAACCATAGAATGTTACTTTTAACTCATTTCATTCCTGCCTCGTCTAATGCTGATATCTATAAGTTAATGGCTATATTTATAAGCACGCTCACGTTCGTGAATGAATAAAAATTACTTATTTCTTACGATGTAAAATAGTACATCAATATATACGCTGCCATTTCGAAACACAGAAGGGAATGTTTAATGTTTGCAACTTGTTGATACGGTGTTATGGCAAACGGGTGAAAACATCAACGTGAAAGTATAAGCCAGTGCTTATATATATACAGCACTGCACTATGTAAGTGCCAAAAAAACGCCGGAGACGAAATGTCAAATTGTGCATGCATTTTGCATAAGAAAGCTTTAATCATCATTTTCCCCGCGTTTAATATTTCATTGCAATAAGAACTCCATGTCCTATGCGTAACATTGAATTTGAAAAGCAAAAAAATGTTGTTATAAGTTTCAAAATGGTTTTAATTGTTACTTTTTTTGGCGACTGTATGTATATATACGGCTTTTTATATATGTATGTTTACCAGCCAGTTCTGCAGGATGTAATTTTGGTATGTAGATTATTAACTTGTAAAGTATGAAATGTCCTTGTATCATCATGGGAGGATATTTTAAGGTACTTGGATATAGCGCGACTGACATGGGGGTTCATGCAAAAAAATACCTAGACACCTGTTGTAGGAATTGCGTAGTGCATTCAATTCTTACCCTAAAGAAAGTTTTGTCGATGTACAGGTTGTTATTTCGAGTCGCTTTTATTCACTTTTGATAACCTTTTTAAAAGTGGCTGACTTATTGGGTTTACTCGCAATTTTCAGAGATTTTCGAATACCTATAGCTAAATGTTAGGTGTATGTATTTTTTTTTACGGTAAAACTTTCTACGGAATGTCGAACTGGGGACGTAATAAACATTTTTTATGTTACAATTCAACCAAACGCCTTTTGCATCCTCGTGTTTTCTACGGTAGATTCTTCTTCTACTTTTTAAGGTGCCTCTCCAACTAGTGAAGGTCAGCTATCAGCTTGGCAAAGTTCTCTTTATAGCAGGCTACAACCCATTAAATTTATTTAACTTAATTATCTATTTAACAGCTTTCTCCTCACCTAGATGAATGGTAAATTATCACCACAAACCCTGCGAGAATTTTCAAGTGCAGTTCAGTTCTTCAGGACATGACTAGGAATTTTAACAAAAAGTGAAGAGTATAGGTATAGAATGACATTTTATTACCACTGGTTAAATAGAATCATGCTATTAATTGTATTCGCTGTGTATAAGTTTTGTTTTATTTTATCATTATACTCGGAAAAGATATCATCTTGAGATAATTCGTGCTTATTCGTTCTAAGAATGCATTAAAGCAAGGTGTTGTAAAAACAATTTGCGTGTTCTGAGTAGCCTAACAATATGCTACTGGAATGCCTGTGATCTTCTTGTCGGACTATCACAGTAGTACCAACCTAAAAAACGACACATCAGTACCTAAGTAGGAAAGAATTCTGTATAAATACTATAAATAACAATGAACGCTTCTCAATGTGCCAGAATTATGAAAAATTTTGTAGTTTTAAAATAGTGGAATTGCAAATTTAATATTTACAATCCCTCTATTTTAACACTACGAAATTCTCAGGGTTCTGAATGGTAATTACCCATTGGTTGCCATCATTTTCACTCGTCCATCTGTCAGCGTATCTCATGATGCATGATTGTGAGAGAGTTGAATATTTCACAAAATGTGTATTTTTTGGCACTGTAACAACAAATTATAAAAATAAATTAAGTCATAAATTTTAATATTTACAAAAGGAAATATAGCCTATAACAAAGTACTATTACCATAAGATTTATGGGGCCGGTAAAAGATCTTAAAAGTAATATGATTTTTTAAAAGGGATATATTATTTTAAAGATTTTCTTTAAAATTATATATCAATTTTAAAAAATTAAAAATAAGATCATTTTACAAAAAGTTTATATTATTGTATAAAATAATAATCACTTCGAGTGACTAGAAAATACATTTTTAAAAACACAATCCACGTGCTATTTACATTCGCATTTTAAACATTATTATGATAGGATGGAGAATTTACATAGATGTAATCTGAATCACTTGTATTAAGTGTTAAATAAATGTCTCATTAAATGGAAAAAATGAAGGAGTCAGTTAGTAAATTATATAAAATGATCAATTCCACATCTATTTGAGCAATAAAGTCGCGTTAAATTGCTACCAACCGTCGTTCAGTCTCAGGGTCACAACTCGCCTTACAAACTAGAATGCAAAATTGATATCAATATCAATTTTATGATTTCGCGCCATCTGAACTAAAGGTCATGTTTATCGATTAGGTTACAAGTTTTTGACATTGAATTAGCAAATTTAAATATATAATTACATGCGTCATTAATTGTCCTGATAACAGTGTCGCATTAGTTGGCCATTTTGTATATGTGTTACTAATCGAAAACTAACAAAAACGTAATCGATACCTACGCTTGCAACACTATTGTCCATCCCAATTCAAGGCCCCAATGACAGATAGCGACGTCACATTTTTCTATTAATAGCCAGAGCCACTTGTTCCGTTTGACCATCGGTTACGGGCCGTCATTGAAACGTAACAATTCCTGCGTCCCCTTTCTTAACTTCACCTGTATCCCGAGACGCATAAAAACTCGTCCTTGGCTCCATTGTTGATTTTTGCGCGCCAAGTGAGTGCCGAAATCGGCGCACGCGGCCGGCCGATGCGCGGGAAACGTAGCGTCAGTCAGTCGGCCGCAGTCGGTAAGCGCGCGCGCATGCCGCGTCCGCTCGCACCTTATAGGTTAGAATTGGCGCGGTTTCAGGCCGCCAGGTGCTATCGCCGCCCCCGCTTCGCGCCGCTCCCCTGCACCTCCCTCTCGAGCCTGCGCAACAGCTGTTTTCTCCCGGGAGATTAGTCAGATGTTTCTCGCGAACCAGTCGTCGCTCACCTGACTGACTGGCACATTGCGTCGATCATGGCGGCGGGAGGTCGTACACCGAAGCAGAGGAGGTTCGAGATGTCATTGGGGCTACGGGATGTGAACGCTCAGCGTCGGAGGCGCGGGAGCTGTAAATGCCTATTCGGGGCGCCAGACCGGGACGAGACGCGGCGTTTGGTGGCGGAACAGTACGCGCGGGAACGGAAGCGTTTCATAAGGAGGTTCAACTTCGACGTTGAGACGGAGTGTGCATATAAGGCGGCTAAGTTGGACTCACCGGTGAAGTTCGAGGAAGACAAGGAGGAGAAGAGTCCTCGTACGGGGGCAGAGGCGCTGTCGTGCGTGGGCAACACGGAGCTGCGGGTGCTGGGGTCGCCGTCGCGGCGCAGCGCGGCTGGCTCGCCGCGGACGCCGCGCACGCCGAGGACGCCCCGCGCCGCGCGCACTCCTCGAACCCCGCGCACGCCCGCTTCCAGGAGGCAGCTGCAGATGACAGGTTGGTACCATCACTATACCAATGCCACATAACAATATTACACTTTTACGGGTCGAAATAATTTTATATTTTTTAATTTTTAGCAAGTCAGGAATGATAAATTAGACATTTGGCAACAATTTGCATTACCTGTAACTATATCGAATTTGAAATATTATTAATACATGTAACAATTATACACTTACAATTTGATTTACTAAATTATTTTAAAAATTCAATCCATGCCCCGCGAGCGATTTGTTGTACATTATATAACTTACAATTATCATTAACATAAATAAAAAATCGTTAAAAATATTTTAAAATTTCCCCATCGTAACATTTCATTAGCATATTTCACCCAATCGAGTATTTCAATAAAAAAAAACTAATTATTATTACACTAAAACATTCAACGTACGTCAAAAACTAGATCTCATGCATGCATGTTTAATTTAACCTTTGAGTTTTACCGGTTGAAATTCCATCATCTTCAATTCTAATCCAATCCAGTTTTATATTTGCATATCTTAAATACGCATGTCACTGCTGCATTTTATTTACGGGACTATACAGATACAATGAGGGGTTCATTAAATATGCACTATGGTGGGGGAAGATGCAGCCATCGGGCAATGATTATATCTCTGAACCCATCGCATCCATATAAAGTGGTACGTGAGCGATCAAATTCGCTCCTCTAAACTTTTTGGGCGCCGCGAAATGCAGAGCGAAAATAAAACAGATTGCACAGACTAAAAAGATATAATAGTTATATAAAAAATATTAATGTCTCATGAATGTTAATTATTGTTCTGTTTTAGGTATATATGAATTTAAACGCTACATGCACATTTAAAGCTAATTAAAAAGTTAGACCCATAGAATCAACAAACTGGCCAAATAAAGTACTGTACAAATTTCAAATAAAGATATTGTAGAATTCCGAATATTTGGATCCTCAACGCATTATTCTTCTACGGTCCTTATTATGTGGCCATTTATTATATCTTTTCTTTTTTTAAAAAATATTTTTGATACCTCTGTCACGTCATCCTGGTTTTTTGCTTCCGGCATTGGTAATAATTACGGAAGGTGTCTTCCGAAATTTCTAATGCTCCATCGATTTGATATTCAAGCTGTGGCTTGGCTTTCAATCTATGGTGTTGGGGTCATCGGCCGGTTGCGTCATCTATGGTCCAACACCATCATATTTTTTGTTCCACCTCTCTAAGCCACGCTATCTCATAACAGCCCCTTGTTACACCATAATTATTATATTTACATCTTTATTGCTTTGTATTAAGAGCTAGAGTGCGTTTGGTGCATGCATACAATAAGTTTGTACTTATAGAATGCTATCTCGGGGTGTACATAAATTTTGTTCTATTCGGACGTGTCTTTCGCATTTGTTCATTTATACTAATTTTTGGTTTTTAGGCAACCTTCGCAGTGCACGTATTTTTGATAAGTTTTTCAACATTTAGGTAATTATTTATTTTATAGTTTCGATACTATAATGTAGCTTCACGTGAAATAAATATAACAAGTATGTTAGTTGAAATAGAAATTTTATTAAAGATCTTGTTTTTATTAAATTGGCAGATATATTCATGTAGTGTGATGAGCTTATCCCTCAAGATGGGGAAAAATATGACATTGGCTTACCTGTAAATAAATTATTGGTTATACTAAAATTAATATGGGCGCCCTAGCGACGTTAGATGTATATCGTAATGAACCAACAAGAAAAATAAAACTAAAAAAAGAGTCCCATGAATCATTGCCCGCCATTATTACTGACATAACTGTACGGAGCGGGTTACGTAGATTACATTCCGTGATTTAGTTCCAGTGAACTCCTTGAACCTCGTGAACTTGACAGGACGCCATTTTGAATTTTACCTTTTTCCACTTTCAAAAATCGAACGTAGTGATTGCAGATGACGCGGACGCCATTTTGAATTCCTTCCTTTTTTACGATTTGTTTTTGTTTTTTTTAGGCTGGAAATGCTTTTTGTCGAGTAAATCTTTATAAGTTAGATAATCGGAGTTCATTTCGACGCGTCTACCTGTTTTACAATGGAAAATAGACTTCTGTATGCAATACATTACACGTCGCTCTTGTACAATGCAGTAAAACGTTATTGTTTCGTATGCAAAACGGGTGTTGGACAGCTTTAGTTATTTTATTGCTAAGCAACGAGTTTACTGCATGTTTGACTACTGAATACATTAGACACAAGATTTTTTTAAGAAATGTAATTTATAAGCCAGTGTATATTATCTACTGGTGTCCACAGATTAACACTAAGGCAATATGGGATTGGATAGGCGGATTTCGTATATCTTGATATCTTGGGCACATAATAGACTTGCACCGGAAAGACTCAAAACTTTAGTATTACGTAAAATATAGTACATTTATATAGTCAACAAGATCTATTTTTTATGGAAAGGAAGACAAACGAGCAGACGGTTCGCCTGACGGTAAGGGATCCCGTCGCCAATAGACCCGTAACATTTCGAGTCACGAGTGCGTTGTCAACCTGGGAAATTGGATAGAATAGGTTTATTGGATAGGATGGGTCGGAATTTAGGATTAGGAGGGGAGAGGAGTGGCAAAAGAAGAGGGTAGACATCGCCATCCGGCATCCTGCAAAGTCATACATACTTTATTTTATGCCGACTTTATAAACGGTACTTCCTCGGACGAGCGCGGCCGTAGAACTGCAGCAAAAGCTGTGAAAAGATGTTATGCTCTTCCACCTTAAAAATGGTGATAAAAGTAGTTTCAAATGAAAAAATAAAACCATTCGCTTAAGTTTGATTAAGGAGTGAACCTTTTTTTAACCGATTTCAAAAAAGAAATTCCGATGTTTCTAGTGCAATCTTCGAATCCACGCATACGCTTTTTCAGACTGCAAAAACATTTGGCTATACAGGGTGACTGGTGAGTTATTTTCAATACTCGAGGGCGCTGTATATAAGGATCATATATGAAGAATTAAAATTTAATTAAAAGTAAATATTAATTTACTACTGCACAAGCACAAAGTAAAGATAAATGAAAAATGACGCAACGTTTGTTGATCCAAGCGGACACGACGCGGCCGGAAGTAAGACGGAATACGGGAGAGCGCTCGGGGGTCGGCGAGCGTATAGCGTTCCAGGCGCCGCGCCTTGCCACCACACTACATTGATTTATTGGAAAGTTTGATCGAAAACTATGCCGCTAATTTTGTTACCTAAATATAATAACAATCGAGTACCATTTGCTCTCCATTTATCGTTAGTGATTCACCAATCACCTGTATAATACCAAGTATTAATACTACGCATGGGCCATTTCATTGATTTTTCACTTGCTATCGGTTATATAACGTTCTCATTGTAGGCAAGGATAACGCTATATAACCGATAACAAGTGAAAAAACAGTGAAACGGCCCATGCCTAATTAATACAGGTATTGCATTCGGCAACCAGTTTGTCGACTAAGTCTAATGGCGAACGTTCACCCTGTATTTCGGCCATCGTATGTCCGTATGTATGTGTAATCAGTCCCATAGATCAATGAACCCTATTCGATTTGGTGTCAATAACTATATACAAAAAATATTAGTTGTATGAGTGGCATATTTTGCATAGTTAATTAACTAGTGTAGTTAGTTATTAGTGGTTTCAAAGTCCTAAAACTTTATTATTTTATATATATACATTATTGCTCGCCGTTTTATACTCTAAATAAATATTAGGAAATTGATCAACGAACTGAGCGAAATGGTTCTGATTTGCCCTCATTGGCTTAAGAATAAGATGGCAGAATTAATAAAAAAAAACATTTCCACCGAAATCCGACCATTGCGTGACCAGTGGATTTTTAATTTTTTTTTATTTTATCGTTAAGATTTTTTATTTTTTAAGCAATCGCAAGCACAATATTTTGGCATATTTTATATTTTTTTACACGAAAATCGAACGTAGACGGATATATAATAAAATATAAAATATTAATATAATAAAAAGAATAATTCGAAAAATCTATCAAATTTCTATTAAACCTGGTATTATTAAATAATGTAAGTTCAATTACTTTACATTGTTTTACCCATTTTTCTTCGAAACCTATCATAAATATTCGATTTAAGGCTGTGTAGAAAATCTTATTAAATTCTTCATCAGTTAACAAAGGCTTCTAATTATTAGAGCCCCATTACCCGGCGGTAGTTGTAAAGTTTTACTTAATACCTTCCCATCACTCTTCACGTTTAATACTTTTCACAAGTAATTATCAATAAAACTGAAATTCAACAGAAAAAACTTTATATTACATGTTTAAATATACTCTGTTATAAATAAACACATAATGGTTTAAGAAATAAATTCAAATATCCGTTTAAAACAAGCTTTTATTGGCGTACAGTGCTTTGACACGATCGGGGAAGTACCACCGATCTTTACAAAGTAGGCATGACTTTTGTTGCCAGACACATCTACCCTTTTTTCTCATTCCTTTACCCTCCAAATCCCGACCCATCCTATCCAATAAACCCAGGATGAGGGCGCACTCGCGAGTTTCCAGACGTTGCGTGTCTATGGAGGAATCGCTCAAAGTCATGTAAACCGTCTGCTCGTTTATTTTCCTTACCATAAAAAAACTATCTTTCGAAATAAAAAAAATATGTTCAAACTATGAAAAATTTTTGTCATCACCGTAGTGGATATATTAATAGCCTTATTTCGGCGTATATCTGCTTTGCCTTACACATCCCTATACATCTTAATTAAATCTAAACGCTGGCAACCACAACAATACAGCCATAGCATGAAAACCATGTTAAATCATTACAATAACCTAAATAACCGTGCACAGAATGTTAAATTGAAAGACGAGGTCATTTGAAACGGTGCCCGTATAAATTCGATCAGCTCATCATCGGTTCTAAGGATTCCCACGGAACCTTGCATCGTGGCTATTGGGTACAAATTCGTTTTTTGTACATCCATGAATCATATGTCTATATTCTATCAGAGAATGTTGATAACCTTTTAGACTACTAATGCTTTTCATTTCGTATGATGAAGTAATGATTTTTTGGCATTTCGCCTTAAATGCCAACCGCTAAATGCTAAGTTAGTTAAATGTGCGCTAGAATATTTTTGAAAATTTTATAGTGGCTAAATCGCTTACGAATCAACTTCATAAAAAGAGAAGATAAAAAGGTTCTCAATTCCACTGTATGTTTGCTAAATTCATAAAGTTATGAACCGATTTTTGAATTTTTTTTTTATTAGAAAGTATTTAGTTATAAAGTATCATTTGAAAATTATCATGAAAATCGGCCCAACAGTTAAATTAAATCAAAATAACTAAAACAATTGTTTTATGAACATTCACTTCGAAAGCGTTTGATTTTGGTTTGCTGTTTTCTTTGAAAATAATTATTCTCTCTTCCGTTCATACTCCCTGTCATTACCTTATCCCATGAAAAGTAATCATTCCATCCCCTATAACCTAATAACCAATTTATATACATATTTAAGAAATAATTTTAATATTTTTTCAATATATTTATCTCCTATTATGTAGACGATTTATTTCATAAGCTCTTTCTTTTCTCTCACACATATTTTGATATGTTTTCTCTGAGGTTACTAAGGCTTTATTGAATGCTAAGTATAATTTTAATCAACAGTTTTACGATTTTTAATATCAAAAGAAAATTATCAGAAACATTCTACGGGACGGATCAACCAAATGGCCTCTATTCCGAAATAATCGATAACATCATGCGATAAGTAAACATCGACTACGACACAAATCGATGTTAAGCAAATATTGAACATAGATAAGGGATACCGGGTTAAATTCCTTAAAGCCAGAATGATAGTGTCAGTGTCCAGGGCGTGTCCACTTGACCTGGTTCACCTTTGGTGCATTTGTTTGGGTGTCGCCATGTTGGTTTTTAGTTTTTTTTTTGTAAATATGCTCTGCCCTTATTATAAGATCAAAGTCTTGTGTTACAATGACGTTTTGCAAACATAAATCGCACAAAGACAAGCACACAGATCCGAAATAGCTATTTATGGGTCGTACAAATATTTGCTTCGTGTTGTAATCGAACCCACGACCTGCGGTGCCACAGCCAATGTCTTAGCAACTGCGAATACCGGCCATCGAAATTTTAGTTGTCGGCCATTTTTAATTGTCAGGTGTAATCAAAGAAAAATCGCATTCTGTCACGTATTTAAACAAGACAGTGATCAGGTGGTCTGGCTGTTCGTCACAGTTCTAAAGTCAAAATTCATGTTAATTGGGTTCTCAATCTTACACATAGACAACGCCTTATGTACTCTTACCTTTTACTTATTTTATAAATATAAAAGCAACTTTTTATGCACATTTATTTGCAATTTGTTAGGGGTGCGGCAAAGTGTAATCGATTCCAATCAAAGCTTTCTTAAAATGTAAACAATCAGATCACCGATTATGGTAGATTTTTCGTAATTTTGGAATATAGTCAGTAACTATTTTTTTAAAAAATAACTTATAAGGTTGCTTGTCCATAATACACGGTTTTTACTCTATTTTCATTGTTTTTTTTGCGTGCCGTATGTTTATCTTCACCTTCAATGATCATATCTACTCTGTAAATTAAAAATATTAATAAATGTAGCTCAAACAAACGGACATAAGCTTGCAAGTAAAAAAGTGTTGATACAAAAAAGTCTTACACTTATTTTAGCCCTGAGGTAACTTTAAACACACTGACGTCAACTATCAAAAAATCTAAATTGCTTACAAGCTGACCACACCTCATCACGGTCATCGCGTTAGTCATATGTTTCGACAGGATTGAACCTGTAACTTAACAAACACTGGTCAATGAATCACCATTGATCAAAATATATGCGATTATAGACCTTAACACGGAAGAATTAAGCACCAAGAATCGAGAAGTTCATTCGTGTTTAAGTTATAGGAAAATTTGGTGCTTTTTATCACAATCGGTACTTCTATGTCACTTTAACTGCTATTCCGAACTTAAGAAGTGACGCAGAAAATTAACTTTTTTTATATGTTCGGGGCCATCCATAAAGTACCTACGTCGCAGAAAGGACAATGCCTGCCCTGCCCAATGTTTATGTGGCAAATCGTACCAAGTTGTATCAAGTTCAAACATGTTTTTTTGGAGACTAGACTTGTTATATTAACTACTTCAGAAGTTATTTTCGTACAAAAACCTCGGGTTTCGGAGATATTTGATAAATTCTAAAAATTTATTAATAGAAAATAGATTCTATTGCATTCTACATCACTATGACATATTGTGCAAACGTCATGTAGGTAAGCAAAATTCACACTTTTATACTTTAAATTAAATTCCACACTTAAAATCAAATAATCACTATATAATTTTGATCTTGATGCAAGATTATCCTTTATGATTCCTATGGTAGTCACTGACGAGACGTCCCGAACGCCTTCCTCAAATTTAGAGTAACTAAATTTGCGTATTAGTCCCAATTATTAATAGATTTAAGATCGCATTTTGAATAGCTCGCGCACAATTCCCCGCCGTTACATCCATATGGACGTCTCGTCAACCACCATTAAATTAGACCCCTTCTTGTTACACGATTTCTTATTATATTATTTGAATTAGCATTTTTTCCTTTCAGGTTACATTCTCTTGACCCCTACCCTTCCGTAAATGTATGACGTCATTTATGTATGACGCCTTATCGATAAAGAAGTTTAGACATTAATTACTTATTACTAAAGTCGTCTTTACATTGTTTATATAACAAAAATTAATAGTATATGCGAATTTTATCCCTATAATTGTTTAAGTAAAGTTTCAAGCCCTCATACATATTACAACAGAGTTGCTATGAATTAAGAATCAGTTCACAAATAATCTTCTATTACTGAATATGAAAACTATAATTAAATCATTTTTCTTTCTGCAGCCGAATTGCTAATAAATATAATAAATACTTCCTTTTAAATCAAATCTTCTTATAATAATAATGTAATAATCTGTTTAACCAATTTCCTATATAAGAGTATTTTTTTATTCATATTCTGTTATTTATATAATAATATTTCCTGTAGTAAGTGTACCATCAGAATGGATAGCCCTAATAAATTCCCCAATTCATAGGTCACTTAAAAACAAAGTACCGATAGATGGCATTGTCGTCAATCCTTTTATTAAAAACACTCGAGCTTACTTCCATTAATTCATTTACATTAGGACTAGCTCCTTGGTATTAACTTGGACGTTATCGCACCATCGATTGCCCTGGGACGAAACAATAGAACAATACGAGGAAACCGTTTGGGAGCATCCCGGTATCAGCGCGGGTGAAAAAAGACGGGGTCGATGACCCCTCAGGGCGGTTGAACCCACAGAACACGGAATCATATCGCTCCATATTGTGGGATGGGTACAATGGGGTCCCGATTGTAACGAAAGGTCTGCCTTAACTGCCATTGTAATTCGTTTAAGATGGAACTATCACCAGACTTAAATGACCGGATTTATAACAAGTCTATAATAGTCATTTTAACGTGACACAGAAGAAAAATAAAAAAAAATATTTTGTATATCGATACCTTAATTCGCATACCAGCTAACTCCACTTTTGAACCCTAGAGTTGGCAAAGACATGATTAGCAACAATTTAAAATCTAATTTTATCACAATTCTTTAAATGAATGGTTGTTCAAAAACCTAGCTGGTCTCTCGACGCGATTTCATTCTTTTTGTATTTAGTTTAATAAATATCACAATTTTGAATGGTTCTCCTGTACAAAATTCTTAAAGGGTCTTAGCTGCTTTGCGAATTAAAGTATCAATATGTCACACACACACACACACGCACGCACGCACGCACGCACGCACGCACGCTCGCACACACACACACACATTATCAATGCATAAAAAAATTGTATATAAAACGACCAAAACCATATGGATAGACAAATGCATTCGTGGTCGTAAAGCCGTTAAATATTACTTTGCAAAAACCTCGTCAAGTAGAGCAGGTGGAAAAAAATATTTAAAACTATATACAGCCTATTTATTGTGCTTATATTGCATTAACATCGTTGGCTCCTTTTTCTAGGCCAAGCCAATGGCCTGCTTAAGTCCGCGTATATTTGTTTAAGTACACGATACACCTGTGCACCTTAATATAATCTTGTACCACATGTGCTGTAGTTTTTGTAAGTTAAAGTAAATTAATTAGAATAAAGTCCGTAGCTATGTTATCAAAAATAAGTGAAGATAAAAACTTTTTTGTATTACAAGTATTTAGGAAATTAATTGCATATTAACTTTTAATCATTAAGTGTACCATACGACTAAAATATACAATAATATTACATGGAATCATTTTCCTGACACATTTTTCGCAACATTTGTTACAACAGAATGACTATTTTAAATAGAATATATTTATAAACTGTAAATGTACATATATTACTAAAATCCTATCTATACAGTGAGGAAAAGCGGTACATTATTGAATGAAAAATTGCTTTGACGAACACACTCCAATGATATTTTACGAG
>JAOCPS010000015.1:266273-292858 GCA_025505425.1 Graphium colonna
GGGTTTCTTTAAATTTCTAATTTCATTTAGTTTTTCTCATACATAATCATATTTGTTATGTCGGCTACAAAAATATACTATCTGAAAAAAATTCAGCCATCTGCCTATTTCGAAACATGTTATGCAGACAGACAGACCTTAATAACATCGATCTCTTTGACTTTTTTATACGCCAAGATTTTTCTATATAGAAACGAAAAATGTTTTCTGCCAAAACTAAAAAAACAATGTGGTTAATACGTCTTAGGTATTGGTTTTAACAATCTCCATACTGTCCCATTACGTGTGTTAGCTACGTATTTTACAAGAACTTATATTTTCATAGATGGTACAGCGTAACATCCTTTCATAGCTTTTGCTGCACTTCTACAGTCACGCTCGCTCGGGGAGTTACCATCGCCCTTTATAAAGTCAGCATAAAATAAAGCATGCATAACTTTTGGGGGTGCCGGATGGCCATGCCTACCCCCTGCAAGTCCTAAATCCCGACCTCGCCCTATCCAATAAACCTAATCCGATTTCCCAGGCTGACAACGCACTCGCAACTCTGCGGTTGTTGCGTGTCTATGGGCGTGGAAAAAGAACAAACATCCAAACAAACGCACTACTATATGGTCTAATCTTCACGTGCGGGGATCATCTTACGAACAACAGTTTGTAGCGCTCAAAATAATCCGAATGACCACATACGAACCGACATTGTCACAGTTCCTTGAATTTGAATAAAGAGTAGGTGTTGTACAAGACAGAGGATACACTAGCCAGTGTTCTTAGAAACCTTACCGATGCAGGGTTGCTATCAATAAATTAAAATAAAAAAGGAAGCGTAAAAGTTGTCATTAATTAATTCATTTTAATAAAATTTTGATTTACATAAAATAACTGCAGCAATTCATAAGTTGTCATTTTTCACCAAATTCAAATCACATTTGAAATTGTGAATTATTATTACTTATTGAAATATTTTTTTTGCGCCAGATTAAGCTTTAATATATGATACATTTTATTCCTTTACTTGTATGGTGTTGATGGCAACCCTGGTACTTATCACCAAAAGGTGTTCAAGTTACACTCGTAACTGAAAGGGACGATCATATACAGCCATCTCTCTCTTTTACTATAAATACGTCTCGTAAACGGATTTCGGAGCGTCGATAAAAAAAATGTTTTGTTTTTTTTTATTCGAAACGTGAGCAACAAAATGCAGGTTATTGAGAAATATTGTACTATGCCGTAGAAAAACCGCTAACTGGTTGTTTTTAACTGAAGTTCAAATACAGCGGTCACTGGCACACGTGTTATAGTTAACCGATATCGTTTAACTGCGCAGTTTAAATTATTGTATGTAGGTCGTCGCTTATCTAGTAACTAGAATTATTTTAATAACGCTCTAAACTCGAAGAGCTCATAAACGGTATTATTTTATCTTAGTCGCTAAAAAAAATACGTTTTGGATAAAATTGTTTACATATTTCAGAAGTCAAAAATGTACAATATTTATATCGCATTTAATATATTTTTTAAAAACTGAATAAAAAAACATGTTTAAGAGAACAGCCTTATGAGTAATTCTTTTTCTTAGGAGTCGGTAATTTTATTTATTTATTTAAACTTTATTGTTACCCTTAAATAAGGAATACAATTGGCGGACTTATTGGCATGTAAATTGTAGTAGGTACAATATACTAAATATAATTACATATATAATACTTAAATATTTCATTTTCCAATCTTAAAAAGAATAATACTTCACTTTTGTAAATTATAGGCATGATATGTTCAAATTTGGCTATAAAACCCGGAGGCAAGTTTATAATCGATCGAAACCGATATTCAAATATTAAAATTATATTTTAATTGGCCACAAACTGCAGCTATCTGAGGGAAGCTGCTTGGCCACTAGATGCAATCTCGGAGATGCGCGGTCGATGACCGAGCGAGCGAGAAGACGTTACACGTTAGAAAGAGACGCACAGGTGCGCGTACGCACCAAAAAGGAATGTAAATAATTGTATTATTGTTGTTGTTTTTTTTTATACTTGTGTGCGCGATGCATGTGCGTGGACTCGACCCGTTTGTTATTGTCGAGTTCATATTATATACCTCTTTCATAACAGAGAGAACACGATCTATATGTGTCACTAATTTCACAAAAGAAAACCATTTAGTCCTCCCGACTATAGTCGGATCGTGACCGGCGAGCCTTTAATAGCCACCTCTAACTTTGTTGCTAAAGCCACCATAAAGGATCAGCTTTTATACAGGGATTATTGTAAGTACTACCGTTTATTCGTGTTCCCAGCGTGCCGACACGTCGCGCCCGTTCCCGCGTCTGAAATAATAAAAAGGCCCTGCCCACGCATAATATAAATATGAACACACCGCCACGATAATAAGTCTTTTGTGTCACATTTTAGCAATGGCCTTAAAAAAAACAACTTGTCAGATCGACGACTGGCCAGTGAGAAACTATGATAACGGCTGAAAAAAAAACGAGTTCCATTTCGCAACGCATCTGTCAAACTTCACTTTTCCCGCGTTCCGCGGACCGATTCCCATGCAATATGGCGGCCGGCGCGTTACTCTCGCTACGATAATTTCTAATGATTATGCATCGCAGTACCTGCGCGTTGCAATCGCGGGCTCACGCAACGGACAATGCGCATTCATCTATTCACATTCAAATCGCTACAATCGCATAAAAAGCACTGTTTATTGCTCAAAATACACAAATAGAGCCGGTCCCTCGGTTATTGTGGGTCAAACTGCTGCCTATTGTTGCCCTAAGTTGCCCGTTCTTCAATGGGAGTAGGTTACAGGGGACAAAGGTGGTGACATGTCCGAGAAAGAATCGCGCGCCCCGTTTTTAGTTTATGCTAATGAGATTTAATTGAGTTGGTAATGGACGGCGTGATGGATGCCGACCAAATGGACGCGGGGCGCGATAATTGCAATGACTATGCCGTTTTTGTCTAGATCATCCAATTTTAATGTTAAACATGACATATATTTCGCAATTCACGGTGGCAACATAATGGCAGAAGCACGAAAACGTATTACTTAATATACATGCTAAATACGTTTTAGTTTGTACTACTATTTTCCATGAAATGCGTAACTAATTACCTAACTACTTGTTCTAAGTATTTTCTTGTTTCTATAAGATTACGCGTAAGTCCTTTGAATATTACTTCGACAGAAATACACATTCCCAATACTAAAAGTTACTGGCCAACAAAACTATAAGGTTAAAACAATCCAAAAGCACTGGTCGGTTTGTCGACGAAAAGAAAGAAAAAACAGTTCTATTTTCGAAATTTAATCCATACAGCGCTCCATTGTTTGTTCCGACGCCACAGATAATCTCGTCGGGCTGAAGCGTCTCCGTGACGCGAATGATGGGCAGGAAACAGGCGCGTCAAAGCGAATTGTCAGACATCCTTCGTCCTGCGGTAGGTCTACGTAAATACGGGGAAATGTGTAAACATTCGGCACGTGCATGCGTCTTGAAAGAGCGCGTTGTGCCTGGCCTGCGCCACCTGAATGAACACCCAGGATATTTTAATCTGTTGACAGAAAAAAGCGCGGGGAAAAATAGATTAACAATCTTTCTAATAAATTTTCTTAAATTTTCTACTACAAAACTGTCATTCTGTTTCTTTACTCAATCTATTCTTTTGATTAGGCTAAAATTTTGACACGATTGGAAGATGTCGACTAGACCAGCTCCTCATTTAATGAGTTTTCAAGTTTCTTAATGCGTCATTATTATCTTATGTTTTTTTATGGATAGGAAGACAAACGAACAGATTCACCTGATGTTAAACGATCCTATCGCCCATAGACACACACAACATCCGGAGAGTCGCGTGTCTGTTGTCAACCTAGAAAATTGGATAGAATAGCTTTATTGGAAAGGATGGCTCGGTATAAAGGATTTGGAGGGAAAAGGAGTGGGCTAAGAGAAAGATAGACATGGCCATACGGCATTCCCCGGGCCGTAAAAGTGCAGCAAAAGCTGTGAAAATATGTTATACATTAAATATGTATACTTTTCATTGAGCCTTACTAAAGAAACTTACAAGGGGATGTTTCCAATACATATGTTGTGGTTAAAAGTCGGGTTTTGCATTGTGTAATAACTCAGGATGCGTTGTAGGGCTTCGCGTTTCGCCTTAATTGCGATGTTCAAAAGACAGCTGTCGCGTTTTTTATCTTATACAAAACGTCCATGCAACATATGGTAACCAGCAAAATTATTTCAAAGTGCTTAAGTTTCTATATACAAAATATTAGTAATTTCGCGTAAGGGAGCTAGTCACTACAAAAAGCTTTCTTATTTTGTCGAGCGTTATGACACGATACTCTCTCACTAGTCGGTCCTTCACATCTGAAGATCTTGGTCAGCATAAGGATTGGTTTTGGAGTGGATTCGCAGCGCGTCTCTCACGACTGCGTAGAAATTGGGTAAAACCTGGCCCTTCACCTGGTCGCTCCATTTAGTCGGCTAGCGGCCTCGTGACCTCTTGTCCTCAGTGTTCCCTACTACGAGCTTTTCTATACGCCCTATGACACGACACAGCATTAAAAAAAAGCAATTCCCTTTAAGATTACATTTGAGGTCTACGTCAGACCAGTATACATGTTCGTAAACTCCCCGAAAATATCACCCCTTTATCCGTGCCGTTATTTATGGCAACACCAACGAGTGACCTTATCACGCTAGATACGGCAGACAGGCGGGCAGCTCCTTATCACTCGACCCGTGCTCGTAAACTAGCAAACTGAACTAAGGTCAAGGAATACCGTTCCTATTCACTACGTTGCTAAGCAATGTATTCACATATCTATGTGGAGCGTCAAAACAAATACGCAATGTTTGTAGACGATATCGTTTGCATAACTTTAACTTGATTAAACTCGTAACAACTAGTTTAAATCTATTGATTGGGTGCAACACTACGGACTTTACCAACAATAGTATACATTCTTACTTTAAAAGCAAAACATCCATGAATACATTTTCACAGAAAATTACAAAAACCGATTCCAATCGCCTTATATTTCAAATGTACTTTCGAAACATATCTTTTCCTTTAATTTGATTTTAAAAACAAACTACTAATTCGATTTTTATAAAAAAATTGTAGGGCGATTGTGGAAGTGTACCACCCTATCAGATAGAAAAATATATTTTTCAAATCGGTTCATAAGTGCGAACATTCCTAATTTTTTGTTATTTTTGTTTGAAAAACTTAACTAATGAGCCGATTCTTTTCAAAATTTTATGACACTATCTACAAAGAATGCTCTACCATATAAAAAAAGAACTTTTAAAATAGGTTCATAAATGACGGAGATATGCACATACAAAATACATAAAATCAATTTTGTTATTTTCATTCAAAAGAAAAATTACTCAACCGATTGTCCGGAAAATTTTATGGGACCATTCAGGAAGAATACCCTATAAGATAAAAAAGAATTTTCAAAATCATACATATATATATATATCCTTTCGAATTGAGAACCTACCTTCTTTTTTGAAGTCGATTAAAAATACATTATCGGTACCTTTGCATACTAAAGATTTAGACGTCCCATTATACGTTCATAATAAATCATGAAACTCCATATTTTTGTATATACATAACATTATATTACACAAACGATAGACAAAATACGAGATAATTATATTTATAGATGCAAAATAAATATTTTATATTGCTTGAAAATAAAATATTTATTAATAATAGCATTATATATAATAATAGCATTTCCGATAAAAAAAGAAATTTTAAAATCTGTTCATGAATGGCAGATAATCGTGACAAAATGAAATATCCGAATTAAAAATGTCCTGCTTTCGAAATTCGATTTATTAAAATATTTTACAAATTATTTTTATATTCTTATTATACACATTTGATTATAAGTAAATCAAAATTTATTTAAAAACGTCTACGTACCTAACTCCGCACACTTCTCTAATTGAGTAAACAACTTGCATACTAAAGTTTGTAGTTTTACGTATATTTCTTTCAAATAAATAAAAATGGTTATCAAATCAAAAATTTCTAATTTGAATTTGAACCAAACTTGCATAGACCAACACAAATGCCATTTAAAAAAAATATAATCAAACAATACACTAAAATCCGTCCAAGCGTGCCTCGAAACGAAAATGCGTGCATGTCCCTGTTATTTTGCTTATTTTAATTAGAAGGCCAACCCCCAAATTCGGAGCGTGTAAAGGGGGCCATGATTTGTGGGAACAAACTCTCCGAGACTTAGGGTTGGCACGAGTAAAATATCAAACAATACATTTACTACAGCAATCAACTAGTCCACTCGCGTAACTTTAAGATTCTCTAAGACACGTAGAAATTTACAACTCACAATAGATAAATATAGCAGAACCAGTGATTAAAATAACGAAGCAATATTGTTTTTAACAAACATATTTTGAAGTCGGTTAAATACAGTATCGTTTATAATCGTGTAAATTTTTTTTAAGTATATATTATGTAACTATAACTCCATAATTTATAAATCAATTTAAAAGTTTTTTTTTTTAATATATTAATAATAAAAAATTTGTATAAACAAGTTTAGTGGTTGCTATTTATTAAAGTATATTTCTAACAGATTGAAAATCGGTTTTTTATATTTTGTTAATATGGTCTTAGTAAAGTTTGTATCCACATAAAACTAAACCACAATTCACGCAGCCCTAATGAGCTACAAATTGTTACGATCCATATTTATTTGTCCAACAATGCGGCGGTTTGATTTGTTTATATTCCCCGACCGACTCGGTTTCCTATTAGTAAATATACAAACTTCCCGTAAACAGTGTATCCTTATGTATCCTACCACGAAACAGCGTGAGATAATTTAAGTTATAAGGAAATCGGCATGATACTCTAGTGTACTTAAATGATGATGAAGCTGAAAGCAAGGAAATACCAAATAAAAATCATGATTATAACCTCGATAATTAACCTTAATAAATGTGCTATATAAATAATAATTTGTTAACAATTTTTTATTCCTTTTAATTTAAATAATAACACGTCCTATTACATATTTACGGTACACTATTCACATATTGGGATTTAAAATAATAACTAAATAATGCCATAATAACCGGACTATTAACAAAGTCTGTAATTCCTTCGCTTCGACGTTCAAGAATAATCACATCCTAAAGAAACTAACGGCAACAATTATGAAAACGAAACAATAATCAGAACACCTGAATGACGCCACGGGCGCTCATAAAGGGCTGAATGAAACAAGAAATCGTTACAAAAGTATTGTCTTATGCAAATGTATGAAGAATAATTACAAAGCCCAGAGCAATAATTACAAAGCGAAGCAATCCACGCGGAATGATTCCTTATGCTGCGCATTCATCGTATGTTTTGATCGCTCTAAAGTAGAGCGTTTTAATTTATGCTAAACCACTCTATGCCACCATTCTGAATCTGCATATCCCGCGTGAGAACCATAGTGTTTTTATTTTTTAATTTACATGTAAACAAATGCATCATTGATATACAGCCAAAAGTTTTTATCGATTAAAAAAGTATTTATTGATTTTAGTAATGAGACAACCATAGTGTTAATTTATGATAAGGATAATGTGCATTCCTTCTCTTATCGAAACAAACAAAACAAATGCATTGTTAGGATGCGGCCAAAAATGTCGACGTTGCTGGTCGAAAATAAGCGGTGTGCAAAAAAACTACAGGTCGCGAGTTTATTGGCCCGATGTTTGAAACAATAAAACATTGACCAATGAGAGAGCGGGCGCCATGAAATTTGCGGAGGCGATTCGTCGTAGTCCACCGTGCGTAATGAGAGTGCACCGTTAGAAGCAATTTGGCCAACCTACATCGGTTACAACGGAATCGATTTTTGTACGAATCGATGTTTCACTTCGCATCGAGATTGGCACTAACGTGTCGAATTGCATTATTTTCGGTTCAGATACTATATTCGATATTTTTAACCGTTTTCAGAAAAGGAGAAGGTTGGTTCCCCACTCGACTGTATATTTGCGGATTACTCCGTAAATTTATGAACTGATTTTCTAAATTCTTTTTTTTTATTTAATAGGATATCCATACAAGGTGTGCCGATATAAAATTTTCATGAAAATCAATCCATGTTTCGTTTTTTTTTACGAACGTTCACTTCTAAGGCGTGCGAAGTCGGTTTCGCTATTTTTTGTAGAAAATATTTATTTATAAAATAATAATAAAAATGTACGGGCAATATTACTTGGCGCTTCGACCCTGTTAATTGATAACATTTAATAAATTTTAACGTTTATCAGTAACTTTTAGCGCTCGAATAATTCAACATAAAGTAATTAGGAACAACAACAAGAATTGTTTATGGACTAAAAATATGAATGTATATCAGAAAAATAAAACCTGTAACAGCATCTATGTATTTCATTATCAAGTTGAAATCCATATCAAGGTCACCGATGTATACAAAACAAAACATTCTACGAATATCATAACACGCCAAATGAAATAAGTGAGAGCGTTAGCGATAAAGAAAAAAAATCGAATGTTTTTTTTAACACCCGATAAGATCCAGTTACTGGCCGATATAAAAAAAACGAATAAGCTTCACACAAAATTTGCATAGATGCACTCGCGAAACAGGTCAGTTCGGTTTTCAGTCTCTCTTTCCCACGAAGTCCGATTTCGTGTCTATGACTGGCATTGAAAAAAAAAATTCGTATGGCAATAGACACTTGATGGTGGCCAGTTTTACATTTGCTAATTTGAATATTGAACATTAATAAAATTTAAATTAGTTTTGAATCATTATTACAATTTGTTTGTAGGTGTTTTTTTATTTGAAACCGTTTCCCATTTTCAGTTATTTCTGCTGTAAATAATTCGGTTATTTTATAACTTGCTTAGTATTTTGTTTGCGGTTCAATCTCAAAATAATTTTGGAGGTAAATTCTTACCATCCATTTTCGCAATCCAAAATTAGATTAAAGGTATGAACCGCCTTCGAAACGAGGTATTTTCGGAAAGAATTTTAATATCCTCATTTTGTCACGCGGCTTACTTCTTTATATAAATCAAGATCAAATCAAAATTCAATTTCAATGGCCGTCATATATGTGGATGTCAGTTAAATCATATTTTTTTTAATATTTATTTCTGGTCGTTTATTACTTACTCAGCTTGCTATTTATTTATTTACATCGCGATCCAAAACAAATAGATCGGCATTGAAGGCTGCCACCGTTACTTTCAATTATATTGCAACGCACGCGCAAGTCGTGATGGCACGACCATAGACAAGCAGTTCGATACCAAAAGGTGGTCAGTGTTACTAGTGCATTATGTAATTAAAATGGATTTACTTCATTAACGTTTTTTTTGTATTTCAAAACATCAGACATACAGGCATCAGAATAAATCAATTTTGAATCCTGACGAATTTGGCAGCTATATTTCTGAAAAAAAAAAATCCTTTTTTTTATTACATAAATATTTAAACATGCTACGTCACCAGACGAAACCTAAAAATAAATATACTTTCACCATTCGTTTTATTTGCTAAGTATTTCTTTAGCCGAAATTGCCTATAGCTTTTTCTTAAGAGACCTAAGTTTTTTAAATTAAAAATAGTCGTTTTTAAACTCATTTTATATGACCTCTTTAGCTCTGATATAAATTATTATAATGAACTTCTTGTACATTCATGTAACGTGTCAAAAGTATTGGTCGTGTTTTTTTTTTATTTATCAACAGTGCAAATTGAATACAGATAAGACATGTTTTCGTCTGACATTGCAGATGAATAGTTTATTTTTTTTTTCAATTACACTCACAAAAATCTTGACTATTTATTATTATATAATAGTTTTTTTAATTTGATTTTTAAAGCATTTTTAGTAAGACTGTCATCAAAATCTGCCACCAGAATGCGAAGCGAACTGACCACATAAAAAAATATGAACGTGCGACATTTTTGTATTTGCCACCTCGCCTTGTATTAATACAATAATACTGCCATCAGACCGTTACGTACCATTTCCGTTCCCAAGACACCGCTGACCCATATTCAGGATATCAAACGTAATCATTATGTTCTTGATCCGTCAATGCTTGACCAATCGTTTTTACGAGGACCTTTCACCGGGCGCATTATGCCCACTTTTATTGCCGACCCCATGTATTACTTTCACACGTTTTAAAATACAGAATCCGTCCAAACTTAACGAGCGGTCAACTCGTAAAATCCCTTTTTTAATAAATAAAAAAACCGTACGTATTTATACATCGAACGGTTCGTATAATAACGTCGTAAAAATATAATATTTATGCCGAAATTTGGGCAGAAGGGGCGGTTGTCGTTGCCCTTTATTGGCGGTAAAATGTTGATTTACGTTCCGAATTCGAACTGCGTTCCTATTCTCACGTTGTAACGCTTTGTATTGCCAGTTAGTGGTATGCTAATTAACGGTAATGTAAAAAGAAATGCAACTAAAATATTTGATTATGGTAATCCTTCTAAATAGAAACATTAGGATCATTCAAGCTATATGTTACAATTAATTTTTTTAATAAAAAATCAGAGCGGTACTTTACTTAACAAACGCGACACATGTGTATACAAAAAATATCACTTCAAGTAAAAGCCACTTATACTTTCGCGACTTAAAAACACCGCTCCGAAATCCATTAGGGGTAACTAAGTTAGCGAACACTCGAGATAAGGCAATCTAGCCTCCCTAGGGCCCGTAACCCAAGTACGTAACACGATGAGGGCCAAACCACATCTGCCCCGGACTTCTAAGCCATTACACCGATATTAATTGCCCATCATGCGCCAAATGTCGCCGCAACGGTGTCGTGTAACGTTAGCTACGACGAAGCCGTTATTTCGACGGTGTAGTTATACGCGATAACCGATTGGTCGACGGAAAATAACATTGTTGTCGTCGCGCAAATAATGCATTGCACTGTTTGTTTTTACTCTCGTGTTTACAATAATAATTGATAACGAGCGTTAAAAATCCATTCGTCTTCAACAGATGGCAAGAGTTCGTAATATAACAATACGTATTTATAACTTGGTGTTTAATCATTAATACAATATAATAACAAAGCGGTTTTGTTGTCAATAAAAAGCAAAGGATTGCATCAATCAATTTACGTTTAATATATTTTTGTCTTATTACTTTTCTTGCTTTAAACTTATCTGCTTCAAAAATGTTTGTCTTCTAACACAGCTGTACCGTTACGCAAAACGTAATATCCTTTCATAATTCCACACAACCATCCCTTTGTGAAAAAATCCCATCACAAAACGCATATTCTAATAAAGCTAGGATTACACCGATCCCGTCCCTCCCTCAGGACGCACGATTAAACATGAGACGCGAATTCGTTATACAACTAGAATTATCTCGTGAAAGGGACTTGAACCTGTTACCCTATTAGCATAGCACCGGCCATTGTGCATTCAGGTATTCATGGGTAAACACACACCATTCTTTGTTCCCATTGTGCGTCTAATACTTAGCATCTCCATCATCTCCCCTAAATCTTTCCATTGTCCAAATATCTAGAGGACGCTCCCGAAATTGGTCCAGAGGTCATATCTCTACGCTCAGGTCACTTGATACAATAAAACTACATCGTGTTTGCTAAGAAAAACCGATATTGACCCACTGGATTCGAACCCTGGACAATAGGTAATGTACGAACAATGACCACCTTTGTTCTATAAAGCGTTTAGCTACCGTTTTTGTCCGTTACAAGTTCTAATATTGTCTAATCTTTTGTTCGAGGGATTTATAAGGTAATATCATCTCCGATTTATTTCATATTTTCGTATAAACGATGGGAAAGATCGTCTCTAAGAGTTTGTGTGAATGTTTTGAATGGCACCAAAAATATGAGTAAACTAGTATTATGACATGGATTATGTGAAAAAGGATTGACTATCGCAAGTTTTTTCCATTAAAAATGGACTTTATATTATTATTTTTTATATAAAATAATTGAGTATTGTTAAACTTTATGTATTATTCCAATGGTATTGAGCTGTATAAAAGATATTGATAACGTTCGAATGAGGTTATGCTCTTAGCTTATCAGTAATTATTGTGTAATTATTAACATTCGTTTACATATAAAATGTTAATTAATGTCATTGACTTCGCCATAAAAAGCGCCAATAGCCTAATGGTTAAGGACAGCTGATCACTTGGTCGAGGGTTCAAATCCCGCCATTCGACTATTGACGTGAACCATACCCTAGCACAAATTTAGAGCTTATTTAGAATGGTAAAGAAATATAATTACAATATAGTATTAAGCATATTGTAAACTACGATAAAAGTTTGACCAATTTTAACTGATTCTTTATGAAAAATAGTTATTTTGTAGGATGAATTGACCTTTAGTTGACGCAAAATGAAGATTGTGTCGAAACAAAATGATCTCGCCACTCGGTTGTCGCTAAAACCGGTTGACATTTTCGGTTCTTTCTTCAATCGTTTTACATTAGTGCCTTCATTTACAATATTATAGCAGTTTGAAGATCGTTCAAAGCAATCGAGACATTTGATCGAGTCCAATAGCTTAATTCTGTCAAGATCAACCTTTATGCTTCGTAATTCTAATAAAATTTCGTGTTTCGTTCTTTGTCGGGGATAACCGTCGTAAAAGGTTAACAAAAAAAAAACAATTTTAAAACGACACATGTATTTTATACAGTTAGAGTGTACTCCGGTAGCTGAGCTCTTAAGCGACAATCCAATGGTTCAAGTGGAGCGATAGAGTCCCTTTGATGATGCCGCCCGGGTGCCGTCGGTCTCTTTGATCTCGCCGACGCTATACGTTCATTATGACCGCTGCGTACAGCAAACACCTTACACGCTCAAATCGATAAATGATTACGTCCTGCAAGGAGTTTGGATTAATAGCCTTTTTGCTAACATATATGAGCTTTTTGCCCCAGTTTTCTGGAATCAATGCACAGTGCTTTTGAAAAATTTCCTCGGTATGTTTAGCTTCATCGCAGGTAATAGTCTAAATGATGTCTCTACAAGCAAATAACCGTTTTAATTACAAAATATGACAAAATTAAATATTAACATAAAATATCGCCGATTCTTTTAACAATACACGTAAATGAATTGGAGGAAAATTTACGACATCTTTGACGGATAAAGATAAATGGCATTTATGACTGTCCACCTCCTTATAGTCAATCAGGTATATTTTTGGACCTTTGGCTTAGCAGTTGAGCTACCCAACTCACTTTTGTCACGAGCTTTTTAAACAGTCACAAGACGTTCTTAAAAACTCTTCAATATTCATATCGTGGTCCAAATTCATTGCACCCGCTGCATTCCCTTTACGGATGCAGAGCAAACAAGAGTGTTTGCAGAGCATAATCCAACGCGCTTTGCCTATGTTAATTCAGGGAGTTGTTTGCTCATTCATATTTATTAACGCACTGCCGCTAGGTTAGCGCTTACTTTCGGAATTTAGACGTGTACTCTGGGTAGAGGCTTCTGACAGTTCGCCCACGGATATAACCGACTTAATAAACTTAATCTAAGACCTTCCGCACACATACAGTTCGGAATACGGTTGCATATAAACAACGCGCTTGTTCTTCGGAAATAAGCAGTGTGTTTGGTCAAAAACAAAACCGAAAACCGTATGTGTGTAACGGACTTTCATTTGCGAAGAATTCAGATCTGAAAATGTTTATTGGAAAAGATAGATTTTCTTACCATTATACAAACTATTTTCCAAAGAATATAATCTTTATAGTTAAAATCTTTTGTATTCTTGAATCTTTATCAATGTAAAACAATAGTTTTAATATTAGAATTTAGTTATCATTATTTTTGTGAATTTAATCTATATATATTATTTCTGGGTGTTTTGGTTTTTCTTTTCTTGGCATAGTTACCGTCTTTATTATTTCAGTTTTCTTTTGATGCCCTTTTTTAAAATTGTATTTACTGTAATATTTGTTGGTGAATTATAAATTTAAAAAAATACAGAGTCCATTTAATTGTTATAATAGTTCACTAGCTAGCTTGTTCTTCGCAATCAGTTCAACGCTCATGTCTATCAAACAACCCATAGGACGTGTCGTGGCAAAAAAAACGCGCAAAAACCTAAGGATAATAAATTGGTTTTTTGCCCCGTGCACCCTTCTAGATCCGCTTTTTATCGGACGTCTTGTATGGTCTTGCATTTGCGATTTAATAAACCGAGCCAACGATAATGAAGTCTGGATATAATTCTATATATCTATTTTACATCACTAAGACTCATGTGATCTGGTAGCGCCAACAAAGTGGGAAAGTGCACCTTTAACGTGGTGAGAGTAAAATTTCAAGATCACATCACGCGTCAGAAAGAGAGAGTCAGCTATTCTTATATTCAATATAAGTATAATATATTCTTCCCTTTCATCTGTATCTTTTCTTTAGTCTTTGTTATCTATCTCCCACAATTAATTTACAAATCTTTAAGCACTCTATACACCAGAAAGACTTTTCTTGTATTTGTTAAGTTGTATTTTTAGTAACGAACATAAAGATAGATTTTTTATCGATATCTTGATTGTGTCATATTGATCGATCAGTCGTAACCGCATCATTTCGATCTATAAATGAACAGACAAGTTCGTGATCAGCTTTCCCAAGTCATTTGGTCGGTGTAGATCCAGAGATATCTATCTCCATTGGATCAGAGACAAGTATGAAACGAATCGTGAACTGTCCATTAGATCTGTCGTCAATCTTATCAAAAGCGATCAAAATTCGTATCATATTATGGGATAAGCTTCTGTACACATCAAGCAAAGTTTAAACTTTTTTACTGCAAGAATAAACTAGTTTTGTTTTGTTTTATTTTATTCGTGTGATATTTTCAGTTAAAGTTGTGTTCTTATACACATGAACTCTCAGAGATTTCTCAAGCGATGTTGCAATTTAAATGTTAACTGGAAATAATTCGTTTTAACTCGACGAAGGTCATAACTAGAAAGGTCTTAAATGTGACTAAACGACCTTGTAAAAAACAATCAGTTATGATCAGAATGACATACTCGTCGTGAATGTTTTACAAAAAGTCATGTATCAGATAATTTTTTCTCAGGATTGATATCTTACGGTATAAAACGTCAATGTAACTTTTAATATTCTAAAATAAGCCAAACATTTAATACAATATTAACAAAATCATTTTAGTAGAATATAGTAATATATAGTCGAGTCGTTAGTCGAAAATTTTATCCATAGTATGCAAACTACTCGTACAGCCTTGATTGATATACATATATACAAGCAAAACCCGTGTCCTTGCTTGTGCAACCGATTCGGCACTGCAGAAAGCATTGCATGCCACTCCGCGCCACAATGCTCCCCCCACTTTCACGGTTACGTAGTTCGCAGCCGTTTTCTAAAGTTTCTATATAACCGACGCCGGCAACGAAAGTCAATTTCCACGCAAATCAAGGCGTACGTAGATTTCTTCGTATGTATGCATCGGATCGATTTCTAAACTGCTATAGCATTTCCTTCTCATGAGTTACAGCGTGATCTGCATCCGTCGCCTGAAAAGTTGTATTTATATTGCTCTTCCACTTGGACACAATTTTACGATTTCTCCACGCACATTTTTCCAGTACAACAATGGGCTCAGGCCTCTGTTGGGACTGCGGGGCGTCTGTAGCGCATCAGGGATGTTTACAAACGCCAGTGCCGACGGCTTCGAAAAATAAGAAAGAGCAACACCCCTGATGCGGCGGATGCAGGGTAGCGCTAACAGAGTAGGAATGGACCGTCCATTCTCGGCTATGTGGACACGCCAACATGTGGCGTAATGATTGCGTTTTTCCCTTAAATTGTACTTTTTATATACTATTATGGATCTAAAATAAATGTTTTATTATTAATTTCTAATTCCCGCCAAAAACTATCTAATTTTCCGGCTCCTGGTGTACTTGAGATTTAAATATCTATTTCAATCTCAACACAAATACATCAAGAGCCGTTAACCAAACGCCAGGGCAACACATAAGTAAAAGCGCAAACCTCACATTTTCTCGACAGCTAGCTAGCTGACATTGCTCTAGCAATCTAAAGCAAATACACATCGACGTAGCTTATCGCCGAGCGTAAGGTTTTTGTCAAGTGCACGCGAAACCGCACCGGCAAATGTTTGTCCAAATGAAAAAGTATACTGGTAAATGTTTGCCCAACTACGCAATGTTTATCGCAATCATAGACTACGTTTCACACGCCCTATGTGGGCCGTGTTGATATCGACGTAACGATTGAGTAATACCGATAGCTCAATGTTTGTGCTGCTCAACATAATACGATTAGGACGTATCTTCGTTACTTCACAATACTTTAACAGGTTCCAAAAATCGAGTTAAAAATTGATTGCTAATAAGTTCTCTGAACTGAATCATAAAGCATGTTACACGTTGTTAACATTCGAAAACGTGTTGACATTCTTAAACAGAAAACGGATATAAGAAATTTACACATACTGCTTTTTAAACTGCTTACGGTAACACGCAATTAACCAAACAGATGTAGGTTAATTAAAATCAATTGAACTGGAAAACCTTGGTGACATATAACTTTACTTCGTACATTACTAAATCGCTAGTTTAATCTTAAAGTAAGAATACAAGAACAAAATGATAAATATAAACCTCCATTCGGTTTTTTAATACCTGACTGCCATTGTTTGAAATTTGAAACCCACCTCCTAAAATATACGAAGTATAATTTCCATAATGAAATCTTACCCACCCCGCAATTTCCTAACCAAATTCTATACTGAGTGCCGATTTAAGACGGACAGACATCCTGTTTAGAAGATAAAATCTCAATGATTGCAGAGTGCGTTTGAAAAGTCTATCTAGACAATCATTTTATCTGTCTGGTCTAAGTCTGTGTGTCAGAAACATGATGTGTGGATCGGATGGAATTCTTAAGTTTTGCGCACGATTTCTTTCCAATAATATGTTTTCTTTTTTTGAAGATAGTGTCTAAGGCTTCATCAGTGCTCTGTAATCTATATTACTTCCAAGGTTAAGAAGATTGATTTCTTGTAAATTGGGCACCGAAATCCAGTGAAAATTTATATAGCATCTTATAAATTAAAATTATAATATAAGTACACAAAATGTAATACTTGTTTACCAAACGCAATTTTTACTATGATACAATGTCTATACAAAAATACACAAGCAAATAAAGTACTAGCGAAAGTATCGGTGAATTTGTTAAACAAGCTGTAAATGGGCTAATTTATTGCTCTGGTGTCCCATGACTCAGATGTCCATAATGAACCGGGTACAATGGCATTTCCTGTCTCTTTGTCCGTAGTAAAAAACAATGTAGACACTCCTTTTAAACACTTGGTCAGTTTAATTATTTTATATTATTTAATAGTTTAATGATATAGCAAATTATCAACTTCTTGTATAGCAAATACGTAAAATGTTTTAAGAATGTCTTCTATTGCCATAACAGTCGATAGGTTACACATTATCTAAATATTCCAAACCTACACAGGTACTACTACACGTTATTGGAAAGTTTTCAAACTTGTTCCGGGCCGAACGATGCGTCACTATCAATAAATCGAACCTATACAACCTCGTCGAAGGCCCGCCATACCGCAATTCAAATAAACTATATCGGATATTTAACAAATGTTAAAAAAAGGGGATACAGTGTCCGCTACCTGGCGTCGTGTCACTTATTTGTTTAGGCTTTTGAAAACCAGTAGCCGTCTACGTGCAGGGCTGTGACTCGATCGGTTTTTGTAGCTCTTTTTTAAACTTTATCGTCCAGTTGCACTAGCCTCATAGGGTTGTCATTTTATTTTTAACTTCATGCATCAAATATAAAAGTAAATTGCTGGATGGTCGAGCTTACTGTCTTCTTTGCCTACCGAAACCTAAACATGACCTTAACCCTTCCTTTCAAATAATAAAAAATCTATGACTTATTCTATCTAATATCCAAGGTGCGTACATTGCCAGACGCACAACGTTTCGAATGTTTGTCCATGGGCAACGGCTTTACTCGACATCAACTAAACCGTCTTCTCTCTTGCCATCTTTTCACTTAAATAAAACAGAGAGGGATCTCTCTCCAACTCAATACCTCACGTACACGCTATAGTAGAATATATAGTAGTCAAGTATGAATGGAGGAAGCAAAAGTTGCGCCGGCCTGCAAGTTACGCCGTATCCGCAACGCTCGTTTTGACATCGAATCGCCTTTCACTTGACCTAGATATTTGGGAACCGGTTTGTAATCACAATGCGAGCTAGCCGCATTCTACGATAAAGCCATTGTAACAATCGCGGTTCCCTATGCAATACGCAACCGTTCTTGACGCGGAGCAAGCAAACAGACACAAGTTCTAATGGTGTATGTTTGCAATCGAAAAAAACAATCACATCTATAGTTTTAAAAATATTAGAATGTTATTTGTAAAAAATGTGGGCTCCAAATAATTTCCCTGAGGGACACCTTAAGTTTTGGGTTGTGTTGCCGCGTCGCGGTCGTTCCATGATGCATAAAAAAACTCGAAATATTTAAAACTGTAAATCGCAGACGAAGAATATTTCTTATGTCAATTTTTCATACTGTGTTAACAATAACTATTTTGTAATATCCGTTAGTCGGACATTTCAAATATATTCATATTTTTATTGTTTGTTATTGTTGTTGATACTCAAATTATAGACAAATTCAAAACGCCTGACACTCAGATCTCATATCAGGAAAACGGTATACGGAGAATACAACAAACGCATCCAATTACAGCAGCCCTGTATTAAATAAAGAAACAAAAACGGAGCGAGCAACGTGCTAGGACACAACCTGTTTGGAGTTGGAGGGACGGCCGCCTACGTCCGACAAATCCGCGCCAGTTTTTTCCTCCCTCCCCCCTCCTCTCAATCTACGCGCGTGGCGATCACGAACGCTCACGATCAAGTTTAGACTTGTTCCAAAGCTAACCTCGCGGCACACGACCGTACATTAGTCATATCTCAAGTTCAAGCTGAACTGCAGATACGAACGAAAGATTTCACTTATGTATGAAATCAGAAAATTCTTTGCTTGAACTAGACAAAGCATTTGATTCGTTGATTTAAGCTTACGCTGTGTTGCAATAGAATCAAACGATGATTGAAAGAGGCGAGAATGCATTTTCGCGGCTTTCGCGTGGGCAATTCGCGGCCAGGCGTTGCGTGGGCACCGCTACTCTAAAGCGCTCTTATTTTTATAAACGCCCACGACTCGTACAAAAGCGCGGGAAAAGTTTTATGTAATATTCAATGCACTTTCCATTAATAATTTGAAACGCTATAGGCTATGTTTTGGATTTGGTGGTTGTTAGGTTCTTCAAGAAATTCAAAGAGGAAGACACGTTCGAAAAAACCTATTTGCCCATGTCCGCCCCGTAAACGTCTAAACAATTTTCATTTTTTTTTTCACATATCCTCAACTTGAGTGTTGATTGTCAAACGCGGCGTCACAAAGGGCTGCGGTGAAACTACCCCCTCGAGAAATCACTCCAACGTTCACGCTATAGAAGAAGCGTGACTCGAAAAAAGGCTAATACGACGCACAAACCGCGGTTGTTGTTCATTAACTTTTTTTACCACTCAAGGATTCCACGCGTGTAATGGAAGGACGAGAGGGATACATCCCGCGCGGCCTTCGAGCCTTCGTGCGTTGCATTCGTTTCGTATGACAACAAAAGATTCGTGTTGCCAACTGAAAGTTGACACAGAGTGACGCCTCGCGCATAATTATGAGCGACACGACCGACAAAACTTCAACTCCGTCGTCAGAAACATTTGACGCTGCACAAAACGATCCTTAACTTCCGTCAAACCATCGCATCGACTTGCCAACTTTTTGGAGGAAAAGACACGATCAAAAAACGACAATATACCCGGAAGAAGCGTGCTAACGACTCAAAAAGAAAACAAAAGACAAAATCGTAGAATTCATTTATAAATACGTCCATCGTGTTTAAAATCACCAGCAATACGGCAACATTTACAATAAAAGTGAAACGAACACTCAATTGGCGCGGTAAACAAGTGAATTGAACGAAAGAGGGCGTCGCGCTCCCGCGCAGATATTTAGGTCGACCGAAATAGCCGCGGCTCTCCGGCTGCTCAATAAAATCGAGATGACGAATGCGTTGGCCCAAGCTGCCATTTCCACGGCCTTACCACAGGCCCTTAAACTAGGACACAGAAAACAAATAATTCACGTCACTATTAACTTGTAAAAATGGGCGGGAAAATACTTCAAATGTAGAAACACTGTATTTAAATCTTAAGCAATAAAAATATCAATGACTAGATGTTTTGAGGATAGGATTTAAGAGGGCACCCATGCTTTATCAGTGTTATAACGCACCCATTTAGAGCGTATTCGTTTTACGCACAAACATTTTCGTGTGTCGTGTGTACACCAGAATTAGTCCGTTCACGATAAAAGATTGATAATGGCCGCCGTATAGCTGTTTGAATATACATGTGTGCGTGCGTGTTTGTATAGAATCATCGCGGCAACAACGCTAGGCGCACGCGCGGATCTCCCAAGGCCATTTTGTTTACGCACACCCGCATGTTTACGCGAGCCCGATTTAAGCGTATAACCCGACCGGATTTAATACACGCCGCGTTTGAATGACTCTCGTATAGCTAACCGGTTTTTAAATCGGTCGGATAGCCGGCAAGAAATGGCGCGAAACGCTTCATTGAATGTTTGGCGGGAAACTATTGCGTAACCACGTGAAAGTATTTTCTCTGTTTGTCTTGATCAGCCATTATGTATCACGCTTAATAGAATGTTGCTATGCTCAATGGGTCAGTAACTCTATTTCTAGGTTAGGATTCCGACCACGTTTTTGGTTGCGTAACGAAATTTTTATTTTTATCACCTCGAATGTTCATTTTGTTGGATTAAATGATTACATACTTTTTGTTTGTAATTAGATTTGTTTGTTTCGTTATTGTTGTAGCATTAATTTTGTTTTTCCGGTATAAATAAACGAGGTTAGATCGTTTTATAATGAACAATTTATTTTTTGTTTATTTACATATGAGAAATGAAACGTTTGTTTGTAGTTTACCACGTGCTCTTGACAATTGGCGGGAAAGATGCTTGGCGTGGTCCAGTCGACCTTGAGCTTTATGACGTCACTGACATAGTTCTCTACTGCTCTGCCATCTCTGGTTTTTGTGTCCAATACAAATCGTTAGCGTCCAGCGAGACGCTTCACCGACCATTTTGAATAGAAAGATTGCGCCTCTTTTTTATATCATAGATACCAATACGCATTCAAATCACCTTGTGCAAATAATTTTATTTATATATAATAAATCTTTATCAAAATTATCATTGTTATCAATAAAACGGACAAGTGATTAGCTAAATGGTTTGTAAACGCTATCTTAATTTGACTCACCAAGTCAATAATTCATTTGCTTATTGAACAATCAATCAATATTCCTGATTACCCAATAGCCTTGTTTCCGAACGTAGATATCTTCATTGTATTCAAATGTGAAAATTATATGCTGTACAGTACGTACTTACACAGTTCTGAGTAAACGACCATGACGTTTTTCTAATTTGATATATTTCCAGCCAGTAGCAAAACATAGGCTGTTTATTTTTAATTAAGCGCCATAAGCAGCAAAATAAAGAAAAAAGAAAAGAACGTTCCATATTCAAACGTCAAGAACTGTCTTTATAGCATAGCGGCTTACTTCCTCGAAGCGCCGAGACACGAAATGCACGGCCTTGGGCGCATCGCGTTGCCGTATCGTCTCCGAGCTCACTCGTTATTTACTTACGTCCAAACGTTGGCCGTTCATATCTTAAATTGAGAAAATATTGAATAAATGAAATGCATTCCATTGTTACTTATGAAAACTAGTGTTTTATTGTAAAAATCTAATTCATTGATAAAAATGGTTCTTTTGGTTTGAGTATCGTCAGTGTAATTTGTTTTATATTTACAAGTTCATTACCCCGTTTTGATGTCTTGACATCTCTATAATATCTATAGTTAACTTTTGAAATGTAACGAAATTTAATTTTACAATAAAAATACTTGAATTGCGAAGTTTTCAAAAGTGTTAAGCTGTTTTTGTTGTAATGTTAATCCTTGTTAAAACTAAAATCACAGTTCGTTAACTCGCTGCAAACCTAGAGCGGCGGTTGTGAACACGTCTATAAATAACCACAGTTTTATCTAATCGCTTGCAGCCATGAACTTCGCACTATCGTGGAGCGAAGCAGTTAATTTCTAAGTTCAATACGAGAACAGTAAGTCCCAGCCTTCGGCATTTATAATGCAGATTAAACGGTAGTAAAATGATCGTTAAACTTTTATAGTTATTAACGTCGTGTTCCCTTTTTTCGAAATTTTCGAAAACGCTCTCGCAGCACGAATCCCGATAGGATTTCGACCCATTAAGAGCGCTGTGTAGGATGTCCTTTAATATTTTATGACCCTGGATACAACTGATATGTTCAAGGTCGTAATATATTGAAGAAACCTTGTCACTCAATGGTAGTCTGCCATAAAAACATGGTTTGTTATTTGTTCAAATAAAAAAGTGGAATGATATTTTTTTATTATCATTCGCAAGTACAGTTTGTTTACTTTCTATCCCAGAGGCACATTTTTATGGATATATTTTGAATAAAATAAACAGCTCTCGATTTTAAATATTCTTTAGATTAAAATTTTCCCAATGGTAGGCGGAGAACTTTAAAATACAACAATCGTGGCGACCCTATTCTGGGGGTAAATTTTACGGTCCTGTTCTTATGGTGGGGCTCGTAAAGCTGTCACGGCTTGCGACAACGCATACAAGTGTCCGCGCCCCGTACGTACCCGCTTCGGGCTTTTACGAGCTTTTTACGACAGAGTGCACCGGGGCACCGAATTCGGAACTCGAGCTCACGTTACGCTCCACCGTCAAAACATGCACATACTTTAAAAATAACGTATAAACCTTTGAAATGTTTATGGCACTTCGACTGGTGTTAGCCTACGCCCTTTGGAAAAAAAATATAAAAAAGTACTCAAAACTACTCTGTTATATAACGTAGCTACTATCTGTATTTTGAGGCATAAGACAGTATACGACGGAACATTTGAAAATCTTGCCTTTTGACTTG
This sequence comes from Graphium colonna, assembly GCA_025505425.1. NCBI lineage: Eukaryota > Metazoa > Arthropoda > Insecta > Lepidoptera > Papilionidae > Graphium > Graphium colonna. The sequence goes on from JAOCPS010000015.1 coordinate 289,552, forward strand.
CATGCAATCAAGCAAGTTGTGCGTGTGTTTCTTTAAATACTGATAATTATTCAGTATTTAAACATGTTGACTGTGAATACTAGCGACTGTATTGAATTACTTTACACCAATTTTCAGTTTCACAGAATGGTTACCCAATCGTATATATAAACCCAGTATTTTTATTTTGAAAATTTGTCACTCACGCGAGAAACTTGATACTATAAAGATTGTATTGCAGACTATCAAATATCTCATATTTGGACGTTGTCTAACGATACTCTTTTCTCTTTCCAGACTTCCTGAAACCGCGCAAGAGGCTAGCGGGGAGTGGGAAGAAGTCCCCATCAGTGCACAAGCACGAGTGCGGCCACGGCGCCCACATCCGCCCGCCCAAGGTGGCGCGTCTCACGCAGACGCACTTCAAGCGCCCCAGCTAGAGCGGCCACGAACTGAAGCGTCACCAATCTGGAGCGCCACCCATCTGAAGCGCCCGTGCAATGTCGAACAATAACGGGTGTGCCCAATTCGTCTTATTTATTCATTCAACGCGCGTATTTCTAAGTAATCTGTAAGATAAACCATTACTGTAGGATAACTGTATAATTGATTTAATATATTTCTCTATAGTACACCGTCACACATCACAAGTGCTTACGCGCGATTGCGGCAGATGCAATATGTGATGTATAGTTTATTAAGATTATGATCTCTTTGACACGTTAAGTTATATTAGATAAGGTAGTTTTAACGGGTTAGAGAAGTCGGATGTTCGTGTCGCGGGCGGATGACGCTTTGGAGGATTTCGGGCCTCGGAATTAGATTTCGTTGAAGCGTCCACAGATGTTTCCAAAGTGTCATCTTAGCTGATAAGTATCGCGCCCATCTATCTACCCCGTACAGCTAGAAGGGCGTGATATTCAGGCGACCCATAATTATATATTAAATACAAATACTCAAAGCATTAACAGGTAAAGCGCTGTCCCCAAAACAGAGCTGAAGTTTCGCCAATATAATTATAAGAAGCATTACGATTTCGATGCAGCAGTGTTGAGTATTTGTGTTTGCCGAAGTGCAACGCCTAACTTAGTTAACATAGGATATTTGTTTTGCTGTTGTATTTTAATGGATTATATTATACTTTTTACGATTTATATTGTGGATTTATGTTTGTTTATTTGTGTCGGGAGCGATGACACCACCTCGGTGGCCCCGCGGCTCTGTTTAAGTACAAATTATCTCATCTCGGCATAGTTAGGGCCGCGGTGGATTCCAAAAGACAACTCATTCTTCATCGATATCATCCAAACTCATTTTTGGTTTAGTTCTCCAACTTCCCACTTGTCCGACAGACGCTTTATCTCCCGGCGGCGGAGTTCCATTTTGACTATGTGTCGCCATCATGAAATTTTCCCAATGAACTTTTTTTTTGACTATTTGACAACATCGAGAGGACAATATTTATACAAGGCATGTTATAGAGACGTATTTATTTGTAATCACTGGAATGATTAGGTTCGTTTATTCGTTTGTGAGAGATTTTGACGTGTTTTTTTATGTGAAGTTTATGAATTGCGTTCACGTGTTGTCTTGGCGGACTGACTTTGAAATTGTAAACAAAAACCATATTTTATTAAATTAATAATGTTGCAATAACCTTTTGAATGTATCACGCAAGAACACTGTATGAATAGTCGCCTGAAACTTGACGTTTTAGACGAAAATTCGTAAAAAGATCAATTTCCCCTTGGTCTACGAGATAACACGCATATAATATATTGTTTTCAAACTGTCTAAAACAAATATGTTACGCCAAAATAGATGTGGCGATGTCCGAAACTTTGAGGCCCGGTGACACATTCGGTTTGCTTGGACTTAAAATATTTGAAAAAAAAAATATCTGCCAAAAAGATTTTTAACGATTGAAATTTAAAACGCTTTGATAACTTATATTCTCCGAACAAAAGTTTAATATTAAAATACTAATTCAAAGTATGATGCTAAAGTCAATCTAAGTAAATATCAAATATTATTCGTCCAAGCAAACTTTGATTGTGTTGCCGCTTTCAATAAAGCTATCGGAACTAGAGTTTCCACAATTTACTGCCAAATTGGAAAAATGTTAAACTTTAAGATTCATCGTCCAATGGATTATCCTTAACAAATAATCGCAACCGCCCTCTATAGGCACACTGATGCGGTTTCATCTTTTTAATATTTAATTTATTTTTCTCTTTACACCTGTGATGTGTTAAATATGATCTCAGAACATAATTTAACTGTATACAATTGTCATGTTTACTATTTGTTTAATGCGCCGAAAAATCCGTATCCCTGGATCGATGACAAACGATATTTAAGATTATGAATAATATAGTTGTGTCTTGCAAATGGAGTGTTGGGCCGGTGAGCTCCTAGGCATGGGCCATTTCGGTGATTTTTCACTTGCTATCGGTTATATAACGTTCTCATTGTAGGTAACGATAACGTTATATAACCGATAGTAAGTGAAAAAACAGTGAAACGGCGCATGCCTAGTTGGCAGAGTTGTAAACTAATTAGCGCAATAATAGCGATTGCCAAATAAGCTAGTGTTTAGAATTGATATTGGTCACTGCGTTAGTATTTATGATTTGGCATCGCAGCGTACAATGTATACCAGGGGTGACCAACCCGCGGCTTTCGTCAAAGTTATCAAAAATAATTGTTTTAAAAAATAATATTAATATAATTTTGCTTTGATAAATAACTATATAATTTCTTTAGATAAGTTTAAAGTTTGGTAAATTAAATAATAAAATTTAATTAGAATCGGTAACATTTTCAGGATTAAAAAAATTAGGGACCCCTAAATTAGATAGAGTGATTGCCAAATATTAGTAAATATTATTACATTTACATATTTCATAGATTTGTTTGTAATTTAATTTCAAATGTTTTTAATTAAAATAGTTTAGGGAAGTCTTAAATCACGATCTGGTGAATCACGTTTAATATCCAAGGAAGTTATATGTGGGGATCATATATGAAGAATAAAAATTGTTAAGTAATTTTATGCGGCCCGTTTAAGCATTTATTTATATTACAGACATTATCCTGCTAATATATTATATTCTACCAAATTAATGCCACTTGTTCCAACAAGAAATATGATTGCAATTTTCTTGTTTCAGCATTATTTTGCTTCAATATTTGTTTTGTTCACTCCTAAGAGTACAATCAGTCCGACTTACAAACTATTCACTATTCACTACTGACCGGTTGGCGCAGTTGCTAAGACATTGGCTGCGGCGTCGCAGGTCGTGGGTTCGATTCCCACACGGAGCAA
>JAOCPS010000015.1:292958-307348 GCA_025505425.1 Graphium colonna
CGTTCTCATTGTAGGTAACGATAACGTTATATAACCGATAGTAAGTGAAAAAACAGTGAAACTGCGCATGCCTATGAGCTCCACTGTACATGAACACGCACACAAGTATATTTGCTCTAAGCTCAGATGCCGGCCGCCGAAATAAGGGATACAAAACAAAAAAAAATGTTACTAAACTAAGCTCCAGAGGCAAGGAACATTGAAGACTTTATCTTATCTCTTACTTTTAAAAATCCCATGCATGTTTATTCAGATTATACTACATTTTACTGTTTCATCTTGAACTATCAGTTTTTGCAGCCGTCGTAAATTACTGAATATTTGACGCTTTTATATACAAAACAGATGTAAACTAAATTTTGATGTGTCCATTTGTTAATGATTAAAAGGTTTTAGGATAAAGTCTTCAATGTCAGCGCTGACATCATGTAGTGTGCCAAATGACATCTGCTAAGCATAACCTCAGAGCAGAAGTCTTCGAGCTGCGTACAGCTAATTTGTATATAAACGACCATTGTTCTAATAAATGTTTTATTGTGTAACGAGTCCATATTATAATTGTGTAATGTATAAAAAGTATAATTAGTTAAAAAAAGGCTTACTTCATACGATAACTGTGTTTTATTCCCAAAACCCCTTAAACCTTATGCACATCTAATATTAGCAATATTTTCGAAACTACTTTCATTTCATTTTATTCCTCAAATTTACTTTAGTTGAAAACTATTGAGATGAAAAAAAACATGATTATTACTTCTCACCTCTCATCATCTGCATTTAAGGATTGTGAAAATTACCAAGCAAAATCCAAGGGCTATTGGAATACAATATGTTTGTTTTGAATTATTAAAATAAAATCACATTCAAAAGTCAAAAATAGGTAGAGAGTACTTTTATTTTGCCCTCCATAAAGTATCAGTCCGATTACTTAAAATAATCATATACACACAGGTTAACTGGTGAGTCATCAACGATATTAAAAGAGAGCACTAGGTACTCGATTGAAGTGCTGTGATCAGTCGTTACGCGCGAGGCCGTCGCCCCCGTCCGTCTCACTCCGGCCACGCCGTGTCCACTGGGATGAACATGAATTACTTACCTTCAGAATTTGTTTACTTTAATAATATTTTTATTCTTAAATTATTGGAGGTGATTCACCAATCATAAATACGTGTATAAGTAAGGTCAGCAGCCGTGAAATTAAAGGGGACAAAATGAAACAACGGTTGGATGCTCGTATGAAAATGTTTACTGATATCACAATCAAGTCTACACAACTACCCATCATACGTTTACACGTCGAGTATTGATGATTTACATGGAGATACAATATAACATATCCAATAATTAGTACACCGATGCACCGCGACAGCGGAATCACTAAGAATCTATAATTTCAATACATATATTTTATTAAACATAGGGAAAAAAAATCCTAAACGTGGATCGAAAAAGCAAAAAATCCCTGGCGTGCTACAAATATGTCAAATCTAATTCCCTAGTGTTCAACGTACATAACTACGTAAATCCCGTGTGAAAACTGTAAAAAATTTAATTTTTTTTATTTACTTTATATATATAGAAAATTACGTAGCTAATCAGTACGACGACGCTATTGAATTGTGACGAAATGGTTAGATTGATTCCCAAAAAATTTATCATTCAATTTACTTAAATAACCACAGCAACGAGAAATTCAACTATAAATACAGATAATTAAGTTATAGAGGAAAAATTAAGACCGAAAAGATTGGAATTTAAGAAGTTATTGTCTCGAAAAAGATTTTTAAATCACCATATATAATATAATAATCATGATAAATAGGCGAAATTTATAATAAAAACGGCCGAATTGCCGTTGTGCTCTTGAACAGATCTTGAGACTTGTAATAAATATCGATAACTATCCAATATATACACTTAGAGTATTCGAGTATTACACACTTAGGCACATCAATTGTTATAAAATTACGAATTAATTCGCGAAAACGTGAACCTGTCACCGACACCAGCTAACACTACGACAAATCTAATACACATATGTGATTACAAAATTACCGACAGAATGTGAGGTTATCTCTTTTAAATTTTTTTAAAGATGTTCATTAATCTATAGAAATATTTTAATAATAAACCGAACGATGCAAAAGTTACCAATTCAGAAATGTTACTAATTATCTAATACAACATTTATTTAACTTTGGAAACATTTAAAAACGATGTCAATGCAACTTCCCCGCCTTATATGATAGAAATATATAAGGAAAGAGCTTAAAAGCGTTGCAGAGTGGGGAACTTTTGATAAATTTGTACTTTTGAAATTTCCACCCACTTTGCATATTCGGTGCCAGTATATTGCATACAGGTAACTTTATGTTTGTGTTTGATATATTTTAATTACTTGCTAATTTGGTCGTAATCCTACATTGCAGAAACTAGTCTAGCATAAATATGTGTTAAGTATATTATAGTATATAAGGTGCGCGATTGTTGCGCTAAACCAGACAGAAATAGACAAAAATCACATTGGACGCTAGGAGGATATCGTTACTTATTCCTATTGTTATATAGAAAACAGCAAATCTCGATTAATCTGGACATTGAAATCACATGTTATTGAAAATATCCTTAACATTTATTAATCTAGTTTAAAAAACGGCGCCATCTAATTATTTTACGTTATCGGTCGGCGTTTGACGACAGCGGCGTTTGGAGTCGAATCGAATAAGACGTTTAGAAAAACTCAATATCTGTATCTTAGTCAGGTACTCTCGGTTTAGAATATTGTAAAAGTCACCGCGAAATGCGGGGCGTAGGAATCGATGTGCAGCTCATACTGCTTCCATGCACAAACGTTTGAAACGTCGGTGACGTCCGACACCGACACGCGAGCAAACACAGACGTACAACTAGCGCTATGCAATGTAATGAACGCTACATCGACAACTCGTATAAACTTCTCACATGTGATATAATTATAAGCGACGCTACAGTTTTACATCCCTGATATTCTAACGGGAGCAGTGGCATGGATGATATCGCCCTTGAGTTCCCGTATCAAAGTTTACACTGAGAAATAATATTGGGTTACCGAGCGGCATCACCCAAACCACCTCTTACGATTACTACGGCTCTAAACACTCTATAAGCTCTATAGGTAAATATAAAATACTTCAGACATTTATATTCAATATTAAAACCTTTAATTTGATGTCGAAATGTGAATCGCAGTTAAAATTAAATAAATAGAATTATTTAATAACAACAGTCCAGCTGTCCGCGAGTGTACGATTTATGGACGGCAAAATTATCTTGGTGAAAACGAACTTTACATCCCGAACTCTCAATGTTATTGCAAAATTATTACGAATTACCAGAGCTACATACTTCTGATTACACACGAATCGCAATAACATATAATGTAGAAGTTGCAAATAGAGTTGCGGTCTTGCCACATTAGAAAAAAATACAATAATAATTCACGTACATAAAAGGAAACAGGCAGAACCACCGTATAAAACAAGCGTAATACAATAGGACCAACTGGACTGCGCAGTAATCTAAGACATTATCAACTACAGACAAAATCACATTTATATTTAATAGACAGTGTAAAAATAATATTTATAAACATTGGCCTATAAGTTAATTAGAATTCATTGTACTCCATCTAGTTCAGAAAGCTTATTAATATTATCACACATACCTATTAGGTAAATATCGAACGTCGAATATTACAAAATTTAACGCTAATTAGTATTACAGCCTAAAGTTAGCAGCCAACTATGACGCGATACAAACGTTAAGACATCAGACTTGTAAGAGTAATTCTTATGATATTCAAGTATTTACGTGCTATTTAGCGACATCTTGTTCCCACTTCAAATACGCGAAATTGCCTTAAAAATTGTTGCAGGCGCAGATCATTACTGTCATTTTATTCGTTCTTTGTTTTGGATTTAAGTATGACGCTGCAATGTATATTATTATATAACTTTAAAATATCTAAGAGAACGTGATGCTCACATTGATTTATTAAAATAACTCTTCAAGTACATACATTTCAAATCTAAACACATCAAACCACGTTCAGCCCTACATTGGATAATTTTAGTGCAAAACTACACATTGAACTCGATTGTAAAAGCTTTCTCTAAGCATTTTTACGATGAGATTACTATCAGTCAATATTAATCATATAAAAAAACCGCTGAAAATAACATTGTGCGTCAAACTTTGGATTTCAAAAATATCATGGGTTTTATAAGCGGATATTTTTAAAGTATAAGTTATATACAGCTTAGCCAATGCGACATCATATTGTCATTAAAGAACTTAATTCTTGATATTTAATTTCGACCGACGACCGAATTTCATATTACGCCATAAAACCCCTCAGGATTTTTAAAATGCTTAAACGACTTACAAAGCTCTTAAAAACGGCAACGGCGTCACATCGATATTTTTATAAGATATCTAATATAGGTAAAATTGCGATAATTTTATAAAATCGATCATTCCGAATTTCATAAGTTGCATTTTAAATATAAAACCACGTAAGTCGAAATGTGCTATAGAAACGATTTCAATTATTAACATTTAAAATCTTCAAGAACATCGACAATATTATATTTTAATAAAAACACCGAGGTTCTACGAGACATTTATAGATGAATCGAACGATTTTCAATAGAAATTATGCTTTGAACGTCAATCTACGTCACTACCGGAACCTAAGGTGACAACACTATGGGCCTATAATAGGATGAAAACAAAACCGCTATTTCGAAGCAAATAATATGAATTATTATTGTCTGACACTGGGTTATTGTCGAGACAGCAGCTCAGGCGCGGATCGCCGTACTATTGACTATAACCATAAAATTGTGACATGGGCTTGCCGGGAAGTGTGAGGCCGTTGCAAATTCTACCACATCTAAAGTAAATTATTTAATTATATCAAAGCCGTCATTTATTAGACGGTAAGAAATATTCTATATGTAAATTAATATTATTCTAATATTTCATCAAAGGCGAAGCCTGCGAGCATGTGTGGGCAAGGATAGGGTATAATGGATATGGGAACACGAGTTTGGACCAAAATAAAAGTAAAATAAACAAAAAAGGGATATTTGGATGTTTATTTACAACGCTCTCTCGTTACAACTATGCGATATGGAAGATTAAAACTCAAGCAGCATCAGTGCTACATCCCTGATCACCCACAAATCGAATTTACAATTAATGTTAATATTTTCCTCATCTCGAGTAACACAAGCCCCGATAAAGTAAATTAAAAAAAAAAACATAGACTACCCATTATTACAAATTAGCTCTCAAATCTAGTACCAGATCGGTACACATTAGTTAGTTTTACATGAAAATTAAAAAAAAAATGTGTAATATTAATTAATATAAGCAATTAATTATGATAACGTATATGAACGCAAATACTCCTCAGTTGCAGTCATACAATTAGCTCGCAAATAATCAATCACAGAGGAAAATAATTATACTTAAAATGGAAAAATATAATAAAATAAAACACATAATCGAACACGAAAATTACACATCGCATGCGCTTGTGCGCAGCAACAATTTGTACATTAAATCGGTCGATACACAAAACTGTCCAAAATATGAGCACACTATGAAATAGTATTTGACAGCACAAATGCTACCAAATAGTGTCCCATAGTGTTACGTGAGATCCACTCTCAGGCAGTGTGTGATTCATATAACGCATGCGTTTTCAATTTTTATTGCATCGACCCAAAAAACATTATCTCGTAATAAGCGTCACAACGGCCACAAGAATCACATGTGCCAAGAGGATCCGAAATAAAATGAAAAACCAAATTTTCTATGTATAATCGCCCAAATATTATGTGCATATGGAGTTACATTCAACTTGCACACACAAGTTAAAAGTTAAGCCAATAAGAGATCAATGACTATCGCCCAACTATCTATAGTGGCTTTCTTCATAATATTTAATGAATATGGTATTAGGGGAAGTGTTATCTTGCAATTACCTTATTGAGTACTGAAAAAATAAGAAGCAATTCACTGTCATTTTATCAATTAGAGCACAGTTTAATTCTGGAGAGAAGCATTAAAGTTCATTAAGTAAATTTTTCAATAAAAAGTGTATATCAATATAATGAAAAAAATATTACAAATGGTTTTCAATTTTCTGTTAATAAAACACAACACATCTCATAATATCATATTCTACACAAGCATTGTATGAAAGGAAATAAATTAGAAATCAAACTATGCAAAGAAAAGCATGAAGATAAAAAATAATGAAATTAATTGAGAGTGTAAAATTCTAGCACTAGAAAGAATAAAAAAAAATATTTGAAACTAAGAGGAGAAACCTTTTGTGATGATCATCATTCTAAAGATGGCATTTTTCATATAATGCTCGATGCTAAAATGTAAATCAATAATACAATTACAACCATTATAATTAATGAACTAAACATTTTATTGTCAGGCAACAACGCTAACACATATGTACTAAAAATTATAAAAGAAAATTAATATTAGAAAAAAAGTCTTGTCATTAAAAACGAAAACATAATATGTTTGGTAGGAAAATACATATTACACTAATAATTTCTTTAAAAAAATCATACTTTACTCATACTTGTTTTAAATTGATTACATCAAATAATAAGGCCAATGGGTGTTGATTAAATTAAATTCCTTACATGACTAAGAATTACGACTAATAAGCAAAATAAAAGGTGAAACATTGAGTGTAACAATATTATGGATACTTATGTAGTAGAAGCTTTACATTGGGTTATGTACAGGACGTTTGGTAAACTGTCGCCTAAATAAAAACGGAGAAAGATTCACAGCGAAACTACATCGACGCTATTCTAACACAAATTGGGCCATCCTAAAGTTTTACTATATATATAATAGCAGTCACATGGAATTTTGGCGGGTAATCAAGGAATTGCCATGTTAGAAAACCTCCCTTAAATTATGGTGAGGTTATCCCTAGCAAGCCCCTAAGAATAGAAACAAAAAACAACAAATTGCAACGATTTAAAATCAATCGAAAAGTCGTTCGTAGTTTTAAAACTTCGCTTTCTAACTAACACATACATGCATAGTACACTCGAAAATTATCAATGACTGTGCTAAAACGTACCACGTATCATACAATAATATAGTTTTTATTTTTTTTGCCATTTCGTTTACAAACCTTGCATCTTACGATCTATACAAATTGTCCATCACCGCGACCTAACTTGAGTTAAATTACACCTAAAATAATTAAATCCCCCAATAATTATATATGATATAGTTAATAAACACAGCATTCTTGTTTGTTTTTTTTTAATATATATCGTACGATTAAACAGCCTAACGCTAAATTGATATGGAACGTAATAATGAAATAGTGAGGAAAAGAAAAACTCATCTACAAATCTCATACCTAATAAACAAAATACACGCTAAAAATTAAAATTTTTGTAACTGACTGACAAGTGTCAGGTGGAACTTAAAATGTCTAAATATATTTTTGCGTTACACAACGCACACTAACATAGAATACCGCGAAGTTCGGTACTGTAGCATAATAGTTATAAACATCCCATTAAACAATTTGGTACAAACGCTACCATCTACGATAAAACATTAGTAAATGCAACCCACTCACTTCTACCTCCAGCAGAATTACAATTAATAATTAAATTAATATGATAATCATTAAAAAAAAAACACAAATTAATTTACATATACAATCCATATACAGTTAAATGATTTGTCACTAAACATCTATCTATAAGAAACAAATATAATCCAATAAAATAACCAAACTCCAGTCTAATTGGAGAAAATACTTTCACACCTAATGGTGAACTGATAATAATTTGTACAAGAATTAGTCGAATCATTACAAAAAGTAAAGCGTTAACAGTCATCGTGCTCACAAAATTGGTGCATTAAGGAACTTTACCCAACATCACGACACACTAGTCATAGTTTTGGATTAAAAATTGCAGTGTGATAGTATCGATCGTGCGAGTTCCTTTTTTTTATTTTGAGGAAATAAATTGTTCACTCGACTTCCCTTATGGACCAAGGGGGGCGCGAAATATATCCAACCATATATTCTGTCGCCCTTTTGGTGGATAAGGGTAGTGAGCGCTTACTTATAGTCTTAAAAACCTTTCATTTGAGCGTTTAAACACCGCACGAATGTCACTACGCGTTCTCTTCCTTATAGTGATAACACACATCTTCTTATGTTCTTGTACGGACGATCTGCTGACTCTTCTTTGAGGAAAGATAGACATTGGTCCTTATCTCGAGTTGAATAGTTGTTGAAGAGCCTTCCGAACGGAGCTTTCACACTATATTCACTGTCACACCACTGCTGAACTTATCACACTAGATATGAAGCAGTTGATCCACACTGCGCTGCCACCTACATGTCTTCATCACATGATAAACATACAGATAATTTCAGTTGTACCAGATCTGGCTAGATAATAGATAAAATAGGCCACTGAAGTAAATGATGTTGCCTGGTGTTTCATTCAGGTATAGAGCTGCTTTAGATATTATATCTAGGCCACAATGCTAAGATATTACCAGACATAGGATTGGTAACACAGCCTTGATTACCGTTGCAGCCCTGACAGTTGCGTATGTGGGTGGCCTTGTTGTAATTGTAATTGGTACACCTGTTGCACATGTCGCAGTGGCATCTGTTGAGGCTGTGATATCTGTGTTCCAGCCGTGGCTGTTGCATCCATGATTTGTGTTGCATATGTAACAGTGGCAGTTGTTGCAGCCGTGTACATTGTAGCTGTTAGATCTCTGATAGTTGATAGTGTTGCAGCTGTGACAGTCGCAGCCCTGATTACTGTTGCAGCCCTGACAGTTGTGTAGGTCGGTGGTATTGTTGCAATTGGTACACCTGTTGCACTTGTCGCAGTGGCATCTGTACGGCAGCCGCGGCTGCTGCATCCATGAGCTGAGTTGCACATGTGGCAGTGGCGACAGGGTCCCTGGGCCGGGGCTCAGTCGTACCACAGGTGCTGCTGGTGCTGCTGGTGCGGCGCGTGCGGGGGCACCAGGTAGGTGGGCGAGTAGGGCTGCAGGTAGCCGGGCAGCCGCGCGCCGCTGCCGTGGTGCGCGGGCGGAGGCCCTGCCACGCCGCCCCTGCACAAGTTCACATTTCCCATTTACTTACTTATATAACAATCGGCTAAGGACTTCTTGCCTAGTGGTAGACCACAACACCGTGCACAAAATTCTTTGTACGCTTATAAAGCAGATCGAACGGGAAACCACAACCCCATACACAAAAATAATATAAAATATGTATAGTCGGTGCTAGATTAACCATTAGGCAAAGTAGGCAACTGCCTAGGGGCCCTGCAAGGTTTAGCAGCCCCAGACACAAAAAAAAATCTGTGAGTTAAAATTTAATTTAATATAAATTTAAGGTTCAATAAGCCACCATTAATGTTTCCTTATTGTCTATGTATTAAATAATATAATACCATGTTCTGTAAAAATATTTGATTTTAAATAAAGTTTATTATTATTATTAAAGTTTATTTATGTAAAATGTTTATTTATATGAGAACATGAATAAAAAAGTAAAAATGGTAAAAAAAATGTATTTTAAAAAGTAGAAACAGCATAATAAACCCCCGAGAATTGCTTAGTCTACCGAACCCCAGCATGATTAATCCGGCACCATGTATAGTAAAACAAATTTAAGTATGCCTGGTATTTGAGGCAATTGGCCAATGAGGAATGCTCATCATACACTTAACTTTACCTACTTTTTTCCTTCTGAATTTTAAAATCTTCTTATCCAAAAATTATTTAATCAAACACACCAAATTTCCTTTTAATAGTTTTTAAATTATCATTACATTATATTATTTTAAATAATATCAAACTGGTACCACACACACACTTGAACTTCTAAGATAGTGTGAGTTCCCATGGTCTATCAACAAAATCATTTAACATCAGGCAAAGCTTGGCTCCCAGCCTTTACAAACATCTTTATAAGCTTTACATATAATACCACCTTTGTATGCAGGCAGACATAATTTTTGTATATAGCTTATATGACTGGTGAGTCGAGCCACCTTAAATTTTTGAGGATGTTGTATATGGGGATCAAATATAAAGAATATTTTTAATATTAAAAGTAAATATTAATTGACCACTTAGTATACTAAAACGAAAGATGAATAATTATTTACGAAAGCCGTGGGCACAACGAACGCGACTGCATTTTCGGGTCAATGAACTGCGCCAGCTGCCTGTTTTGTTCGCTGTCGCTATTGTATCCACGCTTCATCTATTTATTTGGAAATTTCGTCATAGTTAATGGTCCTAATTTTATGACAAAAATACGATGACCATTAATATCGGTCATTACCGTCGGTAAGAAACTGAAGTTGATCCCATAATCCCCAGCCGCCACATTCAAGTAAACACATTGAAAGAATTAAACAACCCCAGACAAATTTAGTGCTGCATACATAACAGAACTCACGTGTGATAATGATAAGTTGGCACGTAGAGTGGCGGCGGTAAGTAACCAGGGGATACTCCCCCACCAGGCGACAATACACCACCGCTGGCCGTCCTGGAATATTGATTTAAGTCATCAGTGTACAAATTCATTCTAGAACATCTTAAAAGAAGATAGGTTACTAAATTGAATAAAGTGACAGTCATATTATTTAAAGTAACAGTCAACTTCCTTAACCACTGTTCTGCAATAAGGTATAGTACGTAGTCCGTCATGCATCCCAGTGTGGATCGACGAAATGATAAATCCTAGTAATATTTAAATTATAGAGTTCTCTGATATGAATGGTTTTGTAACTATGTTTTCCTTCGTCCCACGAGCACAGAGTGATAAATCAGCATATAACATTTTAATTGAGCAATAAATCATGTCATTAGTGCTAGTAGAATAGAATTTAGGTGCGCTACTGAGCTATTATATCTAGTCTTTACATAATGACCGTGGCATTCTGAGTACCTGATATAGAGCTTCATTAGAATTCCGTGGGAATAATACTCATGGGAAATTTAAGTTTCTACGGGTTAAAGACTTAGCCAATAAAGACTGAATGAAAGAGCTGATGGAGGAGTTTGAAAAACAATGCCCAAAAATGGTACCAACATTTTTCTTGTGTCTACCTCAAAATTATATAATAATTATTTCCATAATTTCTCAGGACCTTACGCTTTATGGATTTGATTTTTGAACAGAGAATTTAATTTAAAGTATAAAAGTTTGAATTTTGCTTTACCTTACCGAATCAATTGTTAAATTTTATCAAATAACTCGAAAAAAAGGGTTTTCTGTACGAAAAGAACTTCTGTAGGAATTAATATAATAAATCTAGTCTCAAAAAAAAATATTACCAGCCAGCCAGTCTATTCCAAGATCAGCGAAATGTACACAGGATATCATAGTGCACAAGTGTACGCCCAAACACAGGTGCACACTCTGTTGTTTTACTGTCATAGCCTGATGGGATTGATATCCAACACGATTGGACAGAGATTAGGCCTAGGCTTGACTTTTTACATGACAATTTGTCGCATGATCATCTTTATTTTCAGGAAATCTATTAACGCATTACCCTAACCAAATCAAGAAAGAACAACACAAAATTATTGTTCCCATGTGGGATTCCAACCCACAACCTCCAGGTTAATAATCAAGGGGTCATACCACTAGACTATGGAGGCGGTACATGACATATAAACATCTGATATGTCAAGCGTTTACTTATTGAAAATATTACTTACATTGACAAGTGAGTCATTTACTAAAATAAAAAAGGTTTAATTTCGACCACTTTTTCTTGTTAGTTTCTTGTCTACCCTATAATTTGGCTTGAATTGGAATGGATATATCGATAACAAGCTTGTATAAAGATCATACTAACTTGTAGTGGGCGTGCGGATGGTGGTGCCAGGCGTGCTTGTGCGCGGCGGGCGGGCCCACGCCCACGGCACCCACGCCCACGTGAGCGCCCACGCCCACGCCCACGCCGCCAACGCTCATCGCAGCAGAGGTCGCAGGCAGGTAGTCGCGGCAGCCTCCGCTCTGTGGATACAGACAATGTTCTAGATTGACAGAAAACAAATTAATATAAACCAAAATTTTATCTTTGACTACCACATTCACAAAATTATTTTCATAGAAAATTACCAATAACCAATTTAAAACGTCTAAAAATTATATTTTCGAGAATATGTTTATTCTGTTACTTTGAAAAAACAACTGATTTGAGAAAATTTATAGGTCCATTTCGGCAAAAATTTTTAAATTGGTTTATAAATGGCGTAGATACGCGCTTACATACTTAAAAATTAGAAACATCCAAATTTTTAATCCCTTTTTCTTAGTTAAAAGTATAAAAAATGTTTTAATTATTATTTTTGTTCGAGGTTTTTTAGTATATCAATTATAGTTGTCAATGAGTAATTATGTAATAAATTATTCTTAAAGCTTATAAATATGATAACATACCACTGTTGTCACATTATAAGCCTTAAGTATGATTTAAAGCAAAAATTATTGCCGTGAATTGAACATGTTTGGGTTATTAGCCAAACTAAAAAGGATTCCTGTCGATAGAACACTATATCTCACTTACACCTAATCTACAAGGTACCACCACCCTATTTAGAAAGCCAGTATAAAATGAGTAAGTCTAGTGAATAAAGTAAATCAAATGACCATTTTCACTATACTTTATTTTAGTTTTTTTTTTGGATATGACAAAATTTTTATTAATTATGAAACAGTAAGCTATAAACAGATTTGGAGCATATTATATTCGCATGTTTTATCTTATGATTTCAGCAATTGAAAAAGCAGCCTAAACGTGTTTCTGAGTAAACTGTATTTTTTTTGCCATTGGACAAACATTGTGTCAAATTGTTAAAGAAAATGTTAATTGGTCTGAGAAAAAAATACCAATCAACAATAAATAAAAAAAAACATTTGTTTGTGTTCAATTATTACAAATCTTTTCTAATAATCTAAGCACAGTTTTATAATCATTGTGCACAAAATGGTCAATATGAAAAGAATATTTTTTTTCTCTCAGAAAAGTTTATCAAAATATCGTTATTCTATCTAATAAAATTTCCTGTGTGATCTCGCTGTTATATACAAAGTCTTTTTGCTAATACTTACACTATCTCTCTTGGTGTGCTGAGCAGGCATATACTGGTTGCATTGATAGTCGTTCGCTTGTCGAATACTTGCACCACTCTGTAATAAAATTGGTTACCAATTATTTTTTATTAAGCATTTAAAAAAAACACTGTAATGATAAAAGAATGTTGTTCTCATATTAAATAAGATTGTGGCCATAGTATGGGCTAATGAGTTTTAACTTGAGCAGGAGGCATATAACAAATAAACTTTTTATTAAATTTCTGAAGCCATCTTCTCTACGTCACTTGTTGTTTTATGTGAAATTTGCTGGCAAATAGAAAATTTTATAAAAACAACAAACTAAGATCAGTAAAATTTTTAATGATACCAAAACCCATGTGAGGGCACATATACTATATCAGCAAGTGGTAGAACATAACAACCTTTTACAGCTTTTGCAACACTCCTACGGCCGTGCTCCTCCGGGGATGTACCACGCCCTTTATAAAGTGGGCATCATATAAAGTATGCATTAGTTTTTGGGATGCCGGATTGTCTACCCATTTCTTTTCCCACTCCTCTCCTCCAAATCCTTAATTCCGACCCAGTCCTATCCAATAAACTGATTCTATCCTATTTCATTGTAGTTGAATAGATAAATAATCTGAATCAGGTACCTCCTCCTTTTTCCATATCAGTTAAATGTTCCTTTAAATTCAGTGTCCACTGCAACATAATGTGCAGCCTACTGTAAGGCTGCTGTTGTATTTGTCGTTGTTTGGATCCAGAGGGGATGGAATCTCTTAACATCTGGTGGACCATTCTGCTTGTTTGTCATCCCCTCTTTAGGAACACCCCATTTTTTCAACAGACTTCAAAAGATAAGGTTCTCAATTCGGATGATTCTATTTTAATGTACATATGTTTGCTCCGATATTCTCCGAGAAAATAATTTTTTGAAACTTCCGAATAGTCTTAAAATTTGCAGTAAAGAAGATATATCAGTCAAAATAATGGAGAGGATATATCTCAAAAACTCTCACTTTAAAGGCGTTGGAATATTCTGCGAAAATAAAGAAATTGGTAGAGCATAATATCCTTTAACAGCTTTTGCTGCACTTTTACGGCTACGCTCGTCCGGGGAAGTACCACCGCCCTTTATAAAGTCGGCATAAAATAAAGTATGCATGACTTTTGG
>JAOCPS010000015.1:317707-327801 GCA_025505425.1 Graphium colonna
AAAAGGAAAAATAATTTGGTTTTTTTATTTGGACCCTTTGCCCCCCATTCCGCGAATATAAAAACGCTCCCTCGTATTTTTAAGAAATTGCTCGACTCATTGGGTGTCTATTTTGTATATGTCGATGTGATGTGTAAAACCGGTATGGCGGTGAATGTAATGACTCGTTAAATAATATAACGTATATCTTATTCACGTTATAAAATATATAGCTCTCTGCATTTCTTCTCTATTTAAACTTTAACAGCGCCAAATTTCATTTTCTTCTGTCAGGTCGATTTTCGCAATAATACTTTGAAGAATTAAATTTATTTTTTACTTCGAAGAATATTATGATGCCCTTTGCACTGACGAAATATAATAATCAGTTTTGATAAGTTAGAACAAACAATTATAAGTCCTTAATTTTATTATTAAATAAATAACTTACGAGAAAGCACTTTTCCGTGTAATTATTATAATAAAAAAAAATTAAGTACGATAAAAACAATGATGTATCACGCAAGATTTTCATTACTTTTAAGATTTACAGTACTGATTTTGTTCGCCTTGGATTGTTTTTAGGGTACCGTACCTCAAAAGGAAAAACTGGATCACTTTGTTGTCTGTCAATTTTTGTCTGTTTTTTCTTACTAAGTTAACAAGTCATGTATTAGTATAACATGTAGGATTACCCAAGAAAAATAATGAGTTTATGTATGTATACTATATTATAGATTCAAAGATATTTTTGAATCGATTCGGATAGTCCAATAAGCGTTTGCTATATCTGTATATATAATACAACCAAAATTGAAACATTATTTTTGGGTCAATTAAAAAAATTACGGTTCGCCACTACGACATTCGTAGGCTGAATTAGGGTACGTACAGTCGGGCGGTCAACTTAAATTACCTAATCGAAGCGACGTACAACGAAATAATGGGTTAATGAGTCACATCCTCCTAGAAGCTGTAACGGAGTCTATGTAACTTGTAGGCCCAAGTTGGACAAAATGAAAATAAAATTGTAAAACGAATATTTCTCTTGTGATTACATCTGTGTATTGAGCTATGTCGGAGTTTAATTACGTTTTAATAAAATGACTAAAGTGGAACCACAACGATGGTCCGGTAAAATTTTTGTTCAATAACTCCGATCCCTTAAATATGGCACTCCATTAAATATTTCAAACTTAATTTAATGAAGGATATTATTTAATTTTATTTAATATAAAGTTAAAAATTAACTTAAATGTATTTTATATAATGGTGACTATATACATTGCAATGAAGCAGGAAAATAAATAACAGAAAGTGACTACGGTCCCGCTGCAGTTCCGGGATACGTGATACATTGTACAAATGGGAAAACCGTCAAACAAGGCCACTAACAAGAAAGTCCAGATGAATAAAAGAATTCGACAATCACCGGCCGCTTTTGTCGCCGAAAAAAAGAAATACAATCAACAATGGAGCGAGGGGTAGGGGTGGCCAAAGAAACAGAAAATGGACATTTACAAAAATAACAGTGGGTACTTTATTGTGAAAGATTCGGCGACTATGAAGCTTATATGGTTCATCTGTAGTTCTGGTGAACTCAAAAATCGTGACGCAGGTCATTCAAAGATAGAAAGAGAAAACTGCTAGATACGATCGGTTTATGTATTATATTACATCTCTGTCATGCATTTGTATGCGTTTACAACTCTCAGCAGTTTAGTTCTTTTATATGTATGTTTGCAGTAATGAAAAAAGATTTTACAATCGACAATAAGGCGCTTACGACAACGTGCGAGTTGCGCAGAAAGGGAAAAGAGTGGGGAAAAAAAGAGAAATGGTAGGTTAGGTAGGTAGGATACAATGGCTGATGTTGCCAGCTACGCGTCTTAATTCTTGCCACTGCATTACGACGGAGCAAAAAATTAATCATTTAAAATATTTTTGAAGTCCATGACAGCAACTACAGCACGTTAAAATCTAGTCATTGCCTTGACCTGAGTATTGCTCAATCACCAACCTCACCCAACAATGAAACTTATAAAATAACTTTTTTTTTAATACAAGTGGTGAAAGTTCCTCCTTTTTGCTTATGTAATAGTCTCGGACAATGGAAATACTAAACATTAAAATGATTCGAAACACTAAAATATCAAAAACTACTAAAAAAAATTGTTTTTAATTAATAGATACTGCAAAAATGAGAAACATGCATACAAAAACTCAGAAAACTCTCTCATTTGAAGTCAATTAAGAATTCTAGCACAGACGAAAAATATTGCAAGATGCATTACATTTTGAAAATTGAGAACACATGAAAAATTTATGTGGTCACCCTAGTGTTGCAAACGCAGCCGGATAACGGTGCCCACGACATTTCACGATCAGAAAGCAAAGTTTGACTTGTTGACCTTACATGATGTTTCCAACTGTGTTCAGAATAAACCAAAGATTTTTAATTTTTCCAATTCTATAAGCAAATATTTTTGGTTTATTACGGATAAAATTACTAATATTTTGTCTATACTAGATTTATTTCCATAAAATAAAATAAACTGACTTTGAACAAGTGTACTTCAGATACATTTTTTCCATTATTTTCTTTAATAAAATTGTATGGGACCAATCCAAAATATCTTTCAAACAAATACAGGAGTTTTAAAATTTGTTCATAAATAGCAGTTCCTACATGAACAAAACTTATTTCTTCTATATTTATTATTTCTTCTGAAAAGATGTCTTTAAAGATATTTTTACACACCATAGAGTTAACCTGTGTTGTTGTTCATTTTCATAAAAAAGTATAATTATTACTACAAGTTTTTTATAGGTATGTAGTACTTTTCAAACTTAACTGACCCACTAAGGAATGAGACGATGTCCCCAGTAGTTTTATCAGACAAGTTTTTTTAAATGTCTGGTTCATTTCAATCTGACTTATAATTAAAGAGACTATTTTTCATCAAGAAACTATAAACAACTTATCGTTATATTAGTATAAATTTAAAATAGATGGCATCAGGGCTTAAAGTGATACCATACCTAAGAATATAATAATATATAAATATACCATACTTAAAAAATAATTTTGTACCCAGTACTGGAACAAAAGAATGTAAAACCAGTATGCAAAATGTAGTAACATTCATAAAAGAAAAGCAATGAGTAATTTTGAAAAAAATATATTCCAAAATAAAATTATAAACTTTTAGGTTTTGTTAGAAACTTAAAAGTTTATAATTTTATTTTGGAATATTATCAAAGACCTTTCAATTTTATATTTTAGACAGGAGAAAAGAAAATAAGACACAATTGGTAACATTAGTGTAATATTGTGATATTTATTGTATTTATCCAAATAAATAGAAAAAAATATATAATAGTTTGCAATAAAAATTAATAAACTTTTCAAGTTGATTGCCTCGGCCCTGTATAAACAATTAAATTTAAAAAGTAAGGCTATTTTATATTTAAAAAAAATACAATAACAGATACGACACTTAAAATCAAGAAAGTCTATAATTTCTACTAAAAACTTCTCAAGTAAAATTATGTAAGTAGGGATAAATCATTATAAATATAAAAACCAGGAATATTAAAAAAATCTAAGATAAAATTCTTAATAAAAGTAAATTGATTTTTGTAATTTAATTTCGCTCAAAAGTCCGAGCCAAACATATGACTAATGAACTGGATTCCAATAAGGTAATTTGTTATGGCAATCATACGGTGATGTAAACATACGGGCGTTCTATAAAAAGATAATAAAATATATGTTCTCAGCTTACAAATATTAAATAACGTAACTAAACCTAAAGAATACGACACAGACTAGTACATTCTATGAAGAAACGTGTAAATAATGTAATTAGAAACTAAAACGAAGCAAGTCGGCGTCTGATACTGCTGGTATAGAAAGGTAAGCTACAGTTTAGTTTGATGTTGCCCAGTAATTTTCCACTACACTAAATTACGACGTAGGCAATTAAATGCATAAATTCACTTTATTACCTTCCAAAGACAAATTTATGTCCGTATGATGCCACTACCATGCTGAAGAAACACGAAAGCGGACAAAGGGTCCTTCAAAACACAGCCATTTTGAAACCGTTCATAAAAATGTTACGTGTGACACGAGCGTATTAAGTTTTAAGTACCGAAAAAAGGTATAAGGTTATCCGTTCGCACTCATTTTGGATTTATAACACAATAAAAACTAACACTAAACATTTCACACACTATTAGTACGATTTCACTTCATACTTTCGCACACACCCGTACACGTCGCACTATCCGTCGTACGAAAGCGACGAACTCGAACGAATGTAGCTACAAAACACGAGACGTGTGAGAGGCGTAAGACAAGTGTTGCCCAATTTTAAAACTAATTTTCTACTACGCCTTACAACATTGTATAATTTTTAACAAAATTCAAATAAGAAGTTATATAAAAATAAATATAAAAATATCTATATTTGATATACAAAATTAAACGAAAGAAATACTTGATGCAACGTAGTACAATTCCAAAGTTTCACGCAGACTCAAACTAAATATGGCAAACCAGCCCAATAGTTTGTCAAAACTGTACCACAGAGAAAAAAAATGTATGATATATAATTACATAATGCGTAGAGCATTTTGTTTTCTCAATCATTTGTGAAAATATGTAAATAACAATTAAAAGTGCAGTTAATAATCGTTATATATAAAAACGTTAAAATATAAATATAATAGTTCTGCTTTACTGATAGAAATCAGGTCCGTAACAGAAAAAGTTTTAGGTTGCCATTGCGTAAACTTTTATTTAAAAATGGGGATATATATTCTTAGTCATAATTCTTTTTTGCTGCGATTGATGACATTTCTTCAAGTTTTACAAGAAAATTGATTGCTTTTCAAAGCCTGATGACAGGATAGCTTGACTTGCAAATAATATAAACTACAAAGAAACCTTAATTGGAAAATGATTAATTCTTTAAAACTGCGGCTTATTGAAATAATATATTTTTGCTGCAATTTTATTACAGAGTTTTACCGTTTAAACCGTAAGCAAGATTATATCACTACCTTAAATTACAATATTTTTATCTTGTACCTTTTAAATATTTCTA
Source organism: Graphium colonna (assembly GCA_025505425.1). NCBI lineage: Eukaryota > Metazoa > Arthropoda > Insecta > Lepidoptera > Papilionidae > Graphium > Graphium colonna. Next base: position 322,801 of record JAOCPS010000015.1, read on the forward strand.
TTTTTTCCTCTTGACAGAGCGTAGAAATCGTATTTTGAAAACCATTTTGTGTTTAGTTACATACGAATTTTTAAGGTCCGAAGTTTGTATAAAACTCATATTTTTACACCATACGAAACTGACATACGTAAAATACGTAAAGTAAGAAACTGAAACATTCCTATTTACGCTGCTATGTATATAGGCGCCGTACTGATACTGGCGCGAGACGCTCATACAATAGACAAATAATTAATTTTTATGCAATTGTTGCTTTTTCTTTCTTAAATGTATTCTAAATTATTAATATAAAGTAAAAACTTTAAGCGTAAAATAATTGTGATCTATTATATTTTAAATTATTTAAAGGATAAAAAAGGTTGTGGTGACGGTGAAAAAACCGGTGGAACATCAGTACAATGCGCGCGTGATTTAATTATGTTGCTATGCAACGCGATAACAATTCAAAGGCACAGTAACATTCTGGCAAATTTGTAGGTGGTTGTTCTACTAATTTAATTTGATATTTAAATCCCTGTGTACTAAATTACATAATTTTTTTAAATTAATCGACGAAATGAACTTTTTTTCACAGATTGCTTACAATGATTTTGTAAGCGTCGAAACAAAAAATATTGAAAAGTTAATATTGGGTAGATTCAGACGTGTTTACTTTGGTTACGAGTTACAGATGTAAATAAAGCTATGATAGTCTTAAATATTCTCATTTTAAGTGTTTTGTCCGCAATTTGTTGGGTATTTGCGAACGAGTTCGACGGCGACGATAACTGTAAGTAGTATATAAACAACTAATTTATTAATAATTTTAATATAGATAAATTAATGTACTAGTTATTTATAATATTTTTACACATTTTAAAATACATAAACAGATCATTTGATTACTACTAGATCAGTAAATAGTATGAAGAAAAGTAATTAAATTAATGCTTCCAATCTTTTTGTTAGAACATACAAATATTGTTATGGCAGTATGAAGATGATAAATTTACTTTTTTGAGCGTTTATTAATATTTATCAAGATAATTGAGATGATTTGTTTTACTGTGTATATTAGTAACTTTTAATATTCAACACTTTTGGTAAAGTCATTAAAAGTTACTGTTACTCTTAATTATCACTTCTTTTTATTTATCCGGATTTATATTTCCGTAGTAAAAATAACATCCTTGCTTAGAATTTGATGGCATAAGCTTCATGTCTCCATATTAAAAAAATTAGAACGTCATGGTACAGTGAGGATGCGCGTGCGCCGGTGCGGTGCGGCCAGACCACTTCCGCTTTCTACCACACATAAAACAAGATGGCGCATATATAACGACATATTTCCAGGGTTGTCAAAAACATTTATGAAATAAATCATAAAGTTTATTTATATACTCGTAACTACTAGTTCGCCACAATTGAGACCTCAGGATGCTTAGCACCATCTAGTAATCCATCTAGTATCAAAATATACGAAGCTATTTTACATTTATCTAAATATCTCTGAAACTACAAAACCGATTTTAATGCTCAACAAACTTAAAAACCCTGCTAATGCTACAAATACATATTTTAAATTTCATTTTAATTGAATTACTGGTTCATGAATACTCGCATATAGTAATATTTTTGTTCTAATTGTAATTGTGGACCTTACTCGGTTAGCTCTCTCGGTTAATAATCTGCTGTTGCAAAATTTGTACTTTAACTTAAAAAAACAGTTTAGTTTTTGCCTTAACGTGCTTTAAAATATCCATACTCCGGATGTTATCAATTAAGGTATTAAGAGTAGTAAATACCGATGATAATCAAGAGGTGCCACTCTTTAGATGATAGAAATACCTGAAGATTAAAGTAAATTAAAAGTATTTGAATGTCAGTCGGATTGTTTAATCTTATTTTCACAATCCGAAAAAAAATACACATATTTTATACAATTTTCGACTATTACTACAACTACAATTTACTAGACTAGACCAGATTGTAAAAGTTAGGGAAATTAAAAAAAAAATATAGTTGTTTTTCTTACAATTTTTATGAAACCAAACATGAAAACCCTTCTGAATAAAAAGACGATTCATCTGTATCCGTGTATTAACAAAGAAGCTACGTCCAAACATTCACAAGAAATTCAGACGAAACTGCTTATTTCTGTTTGTAGATGGTTAAATAATATGTCTTCATCCATGTCGATAGCCCTACGCATACAAATTACGTCGCTTTTATATGGAGTTTTATTCAATTGTGGACCGCACCAAAACCTGGTTTCGAACAGGATGCGTGTTCCAAAATCGACCAACAAAATCACCGTATAATAGCTGGCCAGTGTGTGTCAGTCCAACAGATTATTGTCAGAAGAATAATGGAATGTTGACCTCGCCACATAATCGTAGATCGTATTGTTATGATATTGTACTTCTGCAAAAAAAAATATTAATTATTAGTGAGTTAGTACTATATGATTTTTGGTACTGATTTAAACGTGGGAAATATTAAATTTAATTAAAGTATGCTAGAATATTGATTATTTTGTAAGGCATAATGACTTTGTCTCCTAGTTTGGTAAGTGCAACACTGGCATAAAATTAAGATGATGATGATGATTTTAGTGGTACTGACCTAAATTTATCCGCTCCGGGCAAAATTATATTTGCCGCCCTTTACCTTAACACCATATCGTGACGAACATTAAAATATAAAGTGGTTTTATGTTTTTCGTAACTAATTTAATTTAAAGCCAAATACATCTATCTATTGCTGATGTTGGGAATGCTACAGGTTACATTACATTACATTTTGATAATAAATGTCAAAATGTTTTTAGTAGTACTTGTGTTTTGCTTGTAGAGCTTATTTGGTAAAAATATAAATGATTTCATATATACTATGGTTCTCAATTGAAATAGGTACCAGAAGAAGTCACCAAAGTTTATAAATAAAAATAAAAATAAGGATAGTAAAAGTTTTATTTTTCTTTCACTTCAGCCCTTAGTAAAGGATTGAAGAAAGCGTTTAAGGCTACAGCAGTTCCGTAATCTGTTTTATGGCGATTTGCTAGATAGCGAGTGAGTTTCCTTTGTACCGGGTTCAGAGATTGGTACGGGGTGGCGCGAAGCGGGCCACGAAGTTTCGTTGCAGCTATTTACCTAAAGTTCCTGATAAAAAATTCCTGAAACTTTATAAATATCTTTTATGTAAACATAAATATAAATAGTCCATATTTACTAAATACGCCAACGAGGTCTTGAAACGCACTAAGAGGTCCTTTGTTTATAATAAGGACATTATTACGTCCTTGTACACGCAAAGTAAAATATTTAGCTGTTTTCTATTCTTTATGTTAATGTTTTTATTCAAAGAACCATCTAAAACATTATGTATATATTTGTTTAAGTTCTTATTTATGGATACATCCATATATGTAATAAACATTTTACTACTTTTTTCCAATTCTTTTGACCAATTTCAAATTTAAATCGACGATGCATATTCATGTATTGTCTTTTACAGGAAAGCCAAGAGTAAGAAAAATAAGCTTAAATAACACTGAAATTTCCAGTTTGATAATTTGTTTTGCCATCGGTTCTTCCGCTACTCGTGCCAGGCGGAATATACTCCGTACAGTTACCGGGGGGCAATAAACTGAAGCCTATTTGAGATCACGCGATCCTCACCCCCGAAATGTTTGTCCCGTCAGCCATCGCAACAACCCCGATTTGCTATATCTGCTATATATCACGTAGGGTGTCCCCATTTCCGGAAAAGTTTTACCATCTGTCTTACAAGACAACATTTTACGCGTAATATAGTCGGATAAAATTGGTCTAACTTTCGTCCCAGTCAGTAACTTTAGTAAGTATTCTGGAGCACTGTTATAATTGGCTGCATAGGACGAGAATTTTCTCTGCCAGCAGCGGCAGACGCGGCGTGGAGTGCTGTCTCCTTCTTTTGTGAAATAGTGATGACCAAAAAGGAGGCAGTTAAACGATAAATACGCACAAATCCTATACGCAGGCAAGGCCACCGCGGTGTCTTAACACACTATGCTGACCATCCAAATTACCCGACCAGAAACAGGGTAATAGGAGTTGTGTCTGATTTAAGGAAATGGCATCTTAGCATTATAGGAGCGTAAAGGGTCAAGGCGATGCCCACGCGGAGGGGCTTATTTCATCTGGGCTCAGGAGTAGTCGCGATAGTGTTCCGATGGAGATCCCGTGACTTCTCATCAAAAGACCTGATGGAATCCACCGTAGGGATTTAGTCGGTGCCAGTCTGACATTACTGGGTTCAGATCATTTCACTAGGTAACCTTAAGGTATTGGAACCTTAAGGCCAACAAAAAAAAAGTGTTCAGAGACACAGAACCTAGCTTTTGCATCTAAATCGAAATGCGTATTTGCGTCGATACGAAGGCCACAACCAGGACCAGACACAGACAGTTGGTGGTGAAAATTTTATTATGATTACCAGCAGACCCGGAAAATTTTGTGTTGCCATTTTTGTACATTATTTCTCAGTTAGCGATCAGAATTGAAAGTGATTAAATTACTAATATGGCAATTAAAAAATAGGTGTTGGTGATAGAAGGGTCAAAATTAAGGTTTAGGAGGTACGAAAAAAGATAACGATCTATTCTCGGACCTACCGAATATACATTTCATAAAAATGAGTCAAGCCGTTTTGGAGAAGTGTGGCAACTAATACTCTGACATGAGAATTTTATATATTAGATTGAAATATTATTTTTAAATTCATTAATAGACAGCGTGACAATTAAGCAAGTATTTCAATCCTTATTTCAGATAGGAAAATGTGCCAATATTCTTACTCTTTCTGAGGCCTCCATTCCTCTGAATACGAATAAGTTACTATCACAACAATGTAAATTAAACCTGCTTTGCAGGTATTTATATTAATGTAGCTATATATTTCGCAGTTTTTTTTTTTTTTATGGAAAGGAAGACAAACGAGCAGACGGTTCACCTGATGGTGAGTAACCCGTCGCCCATGGAC
>JAOCPS010000015.1:331619-343031 GCA_025505425.1 Graphium colonna
GAGGTACAAATAAAAACCGAAAACAGTCCACACGATGAATGAAAATGATACTACCACTTGTATTTGGGGAGCTCCAATCTGAAGGCATGTACAAATAATATATACAAAGTTATTTTTATAACTAACGCAAAACTCAAAGGTGTCTCGAGGTAAGTCAAAATCAATACACATTTTTTGTCACGCGGCAGTCTAAACAGATTTCTTTCTCGCTTCTACAAGTTGTTTTCGTGATCATAGATTTTTTTAATATTTTTTGTAAAGTATTGAAGCGATACATCCCGGGACGACCACACTGTACAGTGCAGCAGCATTTTGAGAACACATAAAATATATATAACCGGTGAATCAATATTCAATAAGTTCAATATTCGAAGAGATCATTTATAAAGAATAAAAGTAATATAAAAAATAAATATAATTCACCACTGACTCAGATAATCGAAAGTTGTATTAATAATTACAAAAAACTCATGGACAACCTATCGGATACGGCGAGGGCGTCTGCATCGGCCATATCTTCGTTGCCGGCATAGTATCTACGCTTCATTAGTTTATCAGACAATTTGGTCAAAAATATGCCTGAAATTTTATTACATAATTATGGTGACAACCGAGTACCAAGTCATTGGTATACTCGTATTTTATTTAGTAAGTGTTGTACTTAATGGTTCGAGAGCAAAACTCGGGATAACCGACACATAGGACACATTTCAGTTTTGCGTAAAGGTGCAATAATGGGCGATAGCAAATTGATTGCTAATAAACAATATCGCTGGGCGTGGAGGAATTTAGCTAATAACTGATCAATATTTTACTCGATTCCAAATTTTATTACTCGCAGTATAAGTAAAATTTTTAAAGACGCTTAAAAAATTATTCACAGTTCAATTGCGATTGATTTCCAAGTTTAACATTTCTTATTCTGTTTATTGATAAAAGCTTTTCAAAATAAATACCAACAATTTTATCACTTCAGCTGAATAAGGACCAAATGGTATGTAGTACATAAAAGGGGTGCGTGATATAACCTTTTTTTTTTTTAAGTTGAAGGATAGGATAGTCTTAGTATATGCATGTTAGTACATAATATAGTGGGTATTATTAATATCCATCGAATTATGGGGCATCCACAATAAAAGGGATATACAAGCAATAAACATGCGAACCAATATTTAGTGAGAGCAAAATAGCATGTTACTGTTGCAGGAACCATATCCCAAATTTATATACAGAAAAGATGACACTGCACAAATTTATATAAAGAAAATTATTGAGAAGTATAACTTAGTCTCGTAGAATTAAACAAGTCAATTTACCCGTTGGAATGGCAAAATGTGACGTTGATACTGGAAACCCTAAAAGAATTTATATGTTCACGAGATTATTATACGCTGGTTAGCGCAGTTGCTAAAACAGTAGCTGCGGCGTCGCTTGTCGTGGGTTCGATTCCCACACGGAGCAAATGTTTGTACGACCTACAAATAGTTGTTTCGGATCTGGTTGTTGGTCTTTGTGCGATTTATGTTTTTAAAACGCCATCGTAACACAATACTTTCTGTTATAATGGCATTTTATATAACTCTGCCCTTATAATATGTTATAATAAGGGCAAAGTTTTTTTTATAAAAGAAACTATTTACCTATTTTATTGAGTTTTATTTTGGTTTTTAATGATGTTTAAAACTCGTTACAGCGTTGAGGCTCGCCGGTTAGACTAAGATGAAACGAATGTTAAATAAGAAAAAAAATACAAAAGAAAGTTTAGCACAAGGGCACTGCTTATTTCGGCATGAAATTAATGTAAAAGGGTGTCTAGATGAGTCAATCCGGGATCAAAGTATCTCTAAATCTTACCTGGATCGCGGGTGTGGTAGAAGGGATGGAGTGAACGACTATCTGCTGACCATTGGGCCCCTGTATCATGTGGGGTGGTCCGCTCATCTGGAGCACTTGCATCTGCTGGCCGTTGATGGTCATCACCTGCGCGCCCTCCGAGTTCTGGATCTGCGCGTGCTCCATCGCTGGTCACTAAAAATGTTGCGCGATCTCTTTTTTAAACGACTTCAAAACAGAAGTAGGTTCTCAATTTTATTATGGTAAAGAAGACAAACGGGCTGACGGGTCACCTGATGGCAAGCGATCCCCTCGCCCATAGACACATACATCCGGTGAGTCGCGTGTGCGTTATCAACTTGGGGAATAGGATAGGTTGGGATTGAGTATTTGGACAGGAAAAAAGTGGGTAAAAAAAGGCTAGATGTGGCCATCGGGCATCCCCAAGTCATGCATACTTTATTTTATGCCAACTTTATAAGGGGCGGTAGTACTTCCCCGAACAAGCACGGTCGTAGAGAAGTAGCATAAGCTGTGAAAAGATGTTATGCTTTACCACCATTCTATTTGAATGTTTCTATTTTTTTTGGATGAATGTTCGCGCACCCGATTTAAATCAACCTGGGAAATTGGTTTCAATGGGTTTATTGGATAGGATGGGTCGGGATTAAGGATTTGGAGGGGATAGAAGTGGGAAAAGAAAAGGCTAGACATAGCTATCCGGCATCCCCAAAAGTCATGTATACTTTATTTTATGCCGACGAGTGTGGCCGTAAAATTGCAGCAAAAGCTGTGAAAGGATGCTCTATCACCTGTAAAATCTAATATCTATACACTGAATTATGTATATTAAAATAATTTTATGAAGTCTTATAAATATTAACTCCTATCCAACCTTTTTGGATATTCTTTTATAAATAGGATTGATTATGAATTTTAACATCAAGCATCAGTTTTGACTTTGATGCAAAAGGGTCATAAATCTCATACAAATAATTACTTTTACTTATTAAGACTAAATATACCTATTTTTATATTAAACAATTTTACGGATTTTGTCGCGGTTTATTTTAAATTTTATCACCAGACGTCTCCACAGCGTTCTTGGGTAGGACTGGGATGTTTGATGTCCTGGTGTCACTTGTCAATCCTGCACACCGTCAAGTTACAGTATCTTTAGATCTTGCAGTGTTGTACTTATTTCTTGAGTTGATTTTATTTATAATGGGATCCAAATCAGATGTTATTTTGTTTATTTAATCTCATATCGCCATATTAGTACCGAGTTTTTTCGGATGGTATCCGAACCCACGATCCATGACGGTGAAGGCAACGGCGCAGAAATTGCTCTAACGGGTCATTATTATATTTTAGCCGATGTCAAAGTCCTGTTTACAGCGCTGTCCACATTTTAGTACTCTTTTTTCCTTATAGCGTTATTTACGTGTCCTTTTTTATAGTAATAATATAGGCCAAGAGCGTGTTATCTATGCACATAAAAGGGTTCCGCGGCCATCCGATGGTTCGTTCGACCGCATGACAAAATAAATACCGACTAATTTCATTTTGCAGTTTTTATATATAGCTCAGTTTAAATTAATATTAGGTTTATCAAAGTAAGGATTTGTTTGTTTTTTTTTATTAGCTTAAACTTTGTTAATATCACATTTTTTGTAAAAGTTTTCGAGTTATTTATGAAAAACTTTAAAACATGTACTTTTGCCCGAAAAATCATAATCTCTGATATTTAACAACTCAGAAAATATTGATTTAATTCAAAAACTTTATATAACAAATATTGCTTAAAAAATTAATGTTATTTCATAAAACCATCAGGTTATTTTATACATATACATATAGTTATAAGTATTTTTTCCATTTTTACTAAAATATAACTTAAAGAGTAGCAGAGATATCAGTTGATACACATCACAAACTAGAGTGTAGGTGCTCAGTTTTGAAAAAACTCGATTCGAAAGAAAAATGCATTATAAAATAAAGCGAGTCTCGGATGCAGTACTGAAAGACGAAATCGCTTATAACTTTTGAAAGGATATGAATTTTGACTTGAAATTTTAAATCTACAATTTTGAATAGCTTAACAAGCGAATCATGAAAAAGAAAAAAAATAACCCGCTACACGTATACACGTATACACGCCTTAAGCGTCTACATTTAAAGGCCTTTTAGACCATGTTAATACGCCAACTTACACACACAGAACAATATACATATAACAAAACTAGTTTGGCTTGATAGAAACATCCTTTTTCCTTTCCAATCATAAAAATCTTCCCACTCTTTTTTCTTCAATTCCCCATTTTCTCAGAGGCTGGCAGGCGCACCAAGAGCTTTTCGAATGTGCGTTTCCTTAGGCCCCTTATACATGGACACGGTCACGACACGATTGCCGTGGCGGATAGTGTAGTCGGTGCGGTACATGTGTTGTGTAACCAGCCTTATTGTCACTTAACACCAGCTTGATTCAGAATTTTCACTGTTGGCTTTGGAGTAGCTGGTCGTGGGTTCAAACAACCAGGCCAATTGAGACTAGGGTTACCACCCGTACTTTGTTATAAATTATTGTACGTTATTTATGGTAACTGTACTCTAGTTAACAAAACAAGAACAATGAAGTACCGAAAATACTTTATTTCACATGATTAACTTTTTCTGAAAACTTCTTACATTGTAAAAGAATGTTACTTCTAAGAAGTTTAAAGTAGGTAAACAAAGACAAATTTCTTGATGAATATTTTTTAAAAGTACCTAATGTAAAATGTATTTTAAGCAAAATGAAAAATTTAAATAAATCGTGCTTTATTTATAAGCGACATACTTTTTCCAATCTTATATGGGTAATTTTTCCTTGTGGGACACTTCCTATTTTGGTTTGCCAATATTTTTAATCGATAAAGAATATTAATTCATCAGACCCGTGTATAGCGAAAATTTCTAGGCAACGCTCGATTTTCGAGAAAAAAAATATAAAGTTTGTAATTTTAATAGACAACCGCCACTTTTGATACCCAATCGCGACCTATATAGAAAATATTTCAAATTGGTTGAAATTTGTAATTGATTTAACGCATATACAAATTCAAAAAATACAAGATTTTTGTGTAAAAATAAAAAAGTGTGCCTAACCTCGAAATTACAAAATCATTTAATGTTAGATCGATTACAAATCTCAACCAAATGGAAATATTTCCTATGTATAATATTTACATAGTCGCGATTGGGTATCAAAAATGGCGGTTGTCCATTAAAATTACAAACTTTATTTTTTTTCTCGAAAACAAAGTGTTGCCTAGAAATTTCGCTATACACGAGTCTAATGAATTAATATTTACTATAACAAAATAAAAAGTGTCCCAGAAGGAAAAAAATACCCTTATATGTAACCAATGAACTTTATAAACCCAAAAATAAGGTGGCAAGCCTAATTATGATATAAAATTATGAGTTTTGGGCCTAGTTGTTTAAATTTGTGTGATTTTTTCGAAAAATACTTTTAACACAAAATCACAAGAAAATAAGACTAGCTTTTTTCAAAAACCTTGTAGAATCTATAAAATGTTGAAGGTATTAAAGATGGCAATATAAAAACAAAGAAATAGAAATTCAATGTTATATGAAAATTTTACGTCTGTATATTTTAAGGCTGGAAACTTATATTTAAAATATTTTAAAAGTTAATTATGTTTGGTTTTCTTTCGATGCTACTAACCTATATGGTGGCATTTCTTAAATTAATGTTGTCTTCACCGCAAGGCAAATGTATTTAGTGCTTAAAGGTTCCGCAAAATATTTAGTTACTAGCCCTTAATAACTAAAAAACTGACCCATCAAATTTTATTTGCATTATGAAGAAAATCATATGATTATCCATCCACTATTACCATCATGACAGATTGTGTAATTTGATATTATAAACCTCAGATTAGAGAATAAGAAAAATAAATATTATTCTCTAATCCGAGTTATGAACTTAATAAATGACTAACATATTAATAATAACTTTACATAATTATATATGCTTCATTTAATAATTCGGTACTTATTATTAAAACAAGTATACGTAAATTATATCTGTAAAATTAAACTAATTGATATAATAAACTATTATTTTAGAAAATATTTTGTTTGGTGCAGGATAAGGAAAAGCTAACAATCTAAAATGTTATCAAAATATGCGATACGTCATTCATGCTAGGCCAACGCAACGAGGGAAACGTAATCAAAATGGCTGCTTTAAATTTTATTTTTCATCAGAAATCAAAAACTTTGTTGGGTAGTCGAAAAGTTTTCTCTGAATCAAAAGCTTGATAGCCCAACCATCACCGAGTAATATTCATCGAAAATTGTGAACTTACATTGGGTATCCTCACTGGTTTTTCAATGATTGGTTGACAAAGGATAGACCAATGGCCGGTGTCACTGATCACAAGAACGCTGTAGATTGGTTCGGCACATTACCACTCCCAAAGAACCGCGGCTGCTCTACTATCCAATACTCGTTCTCGTAATTAAAACTTTGTCTATGGTTATGAAAGGATACCATATTCACAATTTTCTAACATAATAGAAGGAAATTATACACGAAAATATTTTAATTTGTTTTAATAAGTAAGCAATCGCAAGTATTATATACAATAGTATCCATTTTTTATACTACCATAACAATATAAAACTGTACTCAAACTCAAATTTATATCTTTAACGAAATAAATTTCTTTTAACATGATCATGTTTTAAAAATAATGCAAAGAATTTTAATAAATAGCTTTGTTCCTGTTGATAATAATGATTTCAATAAAATTTTATAGAAATTACAAAAAATCGTGGAAGAAATTTAATCTTTTATTAGTCTATATGCTTTTATCATAGACAATTACAACACAAAACGACGCTTTAAGTATTGCGACTATATGAACTTATCGTAAATTGTAATGATATTTTTCTCTAATTCTTAGTTATTTTAAACGAATGTTCAAAGAAATTGGACGGCTTACGTAAAATGCATTCATCAATATCAGACGATTTAAGTCGGGAGCACTTGGCATTAGAAGCTGCAAAGTGTTTGAGTAGGTTATTTTAAAATTCGAAGTTTTGGTTTCATTTGTTCGATCCTGATGGCAGTATTTGCTAAAGTTTATTTTATTTCAGAAAACATTTCGATAAATACGAAAAGCGTAAGTGTTTTGCAAAAGGAGTTACTGGAGCTAAATTTATCCATAAAAACCTATATCGAAGAGAGCAAGATTCGTATGAAAGATATTCGCTTGGAATTGGCTAAGCAAGCGAAGAGTTCTAATAAAGTTGTGGAAATACTGACAGAAAATTGTGAGTTACATATATGTATTAAATTATCCAATTAAAACTTACGTTTTGGTACAAATTATGAAGACTTCTAATAGTTTGTATAAATATTTAAATTCCTACATTATACATAACGTTATGAAGGTTATTTCTTATTAGTTTTAATTTTTCCAGAGTTAAATATGTCACAGTTACCAATTACTCCACGTAAACAGAAATGTAAAAAACTAATAGTTTCACCAGTCAAAGAAGACAACAATAATATAAACTCAAAGTATTCTAAAAGACAAAATGCAAGGACATTTGTAGCATGGTACAAACAAATGGTTGATGAAGACCGACAAAATTTAACTTTATATTTGTCTGATGACGCCACATTGGAATGGTTTGGGCGAACAATAAAAAGCCGAAAGAAAGTGACAGCATTCCTTCGATATGATATGCAAAGTTCTAGACATGATTTTACTACTATTGAACCTATAGATTGCATACCACCAAGAGATGAGAGGATAGCAAGGTTTGTATGAGATGCAAATTTTAAATACAAATAAAATATAAATCACTATATTATTAGTTTTTTTTTCCACACCACTTTTATTTGAAATCTTATTTAATATTGCACTACACATTTTGTTCTTAAAATTTATGGCCTAAATATTTGTGAGATTATGAAAATAAAAGTTATTTATATTATAACAGCAATTTAAATGTTATTTATCAGCCAGTTTACTTTTCCACTAATAAATCTAATATGAGAAATGTAAAAAACATTATTAATTTTATTTATTTTGAGAATCTAATGCATCCATTAGTTTTCCAAAAAATTATGTAGATAATTTTTTATAAAACACTTACTGTTCAACATAAAACCTTTTCAGAAAGGATGATACAACACCGTCCACTCTTCAATCTTTAAGCCCCCTAAATTCTTCAGAGATTAACAACATAGAGAAAGAAAGTCGAGGAAAAAAGCGACTCTTGAAAACAAATTGCTATAGCCCAGAATGGGCAGAAAATTGTGGTCCTGAAAGGGAATACAAAGCAACTGAAAGAAAACGGTTAAAAGGTGGACACATACAATTGCTTATCTGTGATAACAAAACAGATGTAAAATTATTTAATGGTGAAAAAAATGCTCAGATTTCGCATTCTGATGAGAAATTGGATATTAGTAACAAAGGTGACTGTGCATTAGGCAAGCGAGCAGTGAAACGCAAGTGTTGCACTGTTACTCCCCCAAATGTAGAGGTTGGCCAAGGTGATTGCCTTCCATCTACCAGTGGTACAGACTCTGATAGGTCACATGAAGCCCTAAATGCTCAATTACCAAAGCTAGCAGTTGAGTGCAATGGATACATAGAGTTTATGAGAACTAGAAATAATCGTAGTGTAGACTCAGTTAAGTGGGAAAGGAAGTGTAAAGTTCATATATCATATTCTGAAGACCCTCTTAATGTTGGGGAGTACATTTTATGGAGTATACGCTATCATGATGAAAGTAAATGTAGGAGAAATCTTTTGGCAGCATTTGAAGAAGTCGCCAAAGAAGAGGAGCTAAAAAAGCTGTAGTATTAAATTTATCTCAGGTTTATATCCAACTTGTAAAATATAGGGTTAAAATTCTAATGTTTATGGTCTATTAAGAAGATGGTACCACAATAAAGGTACCTAGAATTAGGTATAAGTTTTGATTTCATACTGAATTTACTTAAGCTACATATTATTATGTACTTTATGATGGCATTGTCTCTTATTGTCTTTGCAAATTAATTTTATTACAGTTTATGGTGCCTTCGATGACCATGTGATATAGCAATAGCAAAATATTATTTAGTAGAAGGTATAATAGACATTGTCTATGCAGATTTATATTTTATTGTTATGACTATGGCAGTACCTTTGGGTATTATGAAATTTATAGTAAAACTATATTTTATATAGTAAGTTCAGATTATATATTAGATTGATATATATTTTATGAAAAAATAATATTATTAAGAACACCAGTGTTATTTATGATACAGCATATGTTCTATATCTTATTAATTGTTTTTTTTTTTGGTTTGTTTGCATTCTAACATCTAATTTAATAAAATAGTGGATCATGAAATTGACAATTTTATGAATTCAATTACTAAATTTGAAAAAATTATTCATATTATTTTAAGACACTGGCAAATTATAAATAAACAGGTAATTCATCTTACATGCATTTAAAAACAAGTATGTTTATGAGGAATGAAGATGCATGAATTTAAAAACTATATTATTTATTTGCTATTAGAATGTTTATGGACTTGACAATATTTCATTTGTAATTTACATACCATATGTTCTTTGAATACTTGGACATATATTTTGGAGCATTGTTTTAATGATAAAACAGTAGACTAAGCTTGTAATACTTATAAATGAAATGTTTTAAACAGAGAAAGGAAGCCTTCTCCTTACATGTACTCATAAACAATCATTCCATTACATCATATTCATATCCTATATATCTATAATATTAATATTAGCATTTAAATTTTGGATTTTATTTGCAAACTTTTTTCAATGTGTTCGAAGAAACATCTAAATACCAAAAATCTGAAAACAATGCAAGCAAAGCATGTTCATGTAGTAGGAATCTTCAGATTATTTTTATTTGTTTCTTTTCCTTAATTTTTGTCATTTTTATTTCTAAGACAATGTCTCAAAACATCAAGCAGAATTGAAAGCTAATAAAATTCTGTGTCTCTAGCAGAATTTTTGTAAATGAAGTTTTTTGATTAAGCTCCTACTAAATTACTCAATTTTTGTGAATAATTTTGTAAGATTCTAATTATGTTAATTATTTTAGGTTTATTCTGTTATTACAAACATTGCTTGAGAAGTGATGTGAAGGTCGATTTTGTTTAATTATGTCATTAAATATTGTTAAGATGATTTTCTCATTATTTAAGATATCCCTAAAATTTCCTTTTTTTATATCAAAATGTGTACTGACTGTGGCCAATTTGCCATCATGCCTGTTTTTTATGTTTTAAAAAGGTCACTAGATTAAAGTATATCTGTATATAGTAGTCAGCATGTATACACTCAGAAATACGATTATCAGCAGGTCACCTCTAGGTCGGAATCAAATGCACAATCGGTGACACCACAGCCAGTAACTTCACTACAGAGTCACACGACACTCTTTTCGTATGGGTTGCGTAATGCAGCACTTACGAGAACATTGTAAGCTTATAAATATACATATTTAAACATGTATGGATACGATATGGCGTCGTAAGATCTTTTCAAATTGATATCGTAAAGTTCAGAATATAAGAAATAATATGTATGCATAGGGCTTCACATTCTAGTAGGAAATAAATACAAGAACAACATTTATTTCAATGTGGAGCAAGTTTTAAATAAAAGATTGTTTTTATTCATAT
The DNA here is from genome assembly GCA_025505425.1 of Graphium colonna. NCBI lineage: Eukaryota > Metazoa > Arthropoda > Insecta > Lepidoptera > Papilionidae > Graphium > Graphium colonna. The sequence continues at coordinate 342,200 of JAOCPS010000015.1, forward strand.
CGAGGGCTTCAAAATATCGATAATCCTGACAGTTTTAAGGCGGCATAATAAATAAATAAATTGCAAAAAAATTTAACCTACTTTAAAAAAGGTTCTCTATCGCCGTATGAATGTTTCTTATCCGCAAACTTTCACATTTTATTTGATATAGAAAGGGATTCCGTTATCTCTATTAATATTATAAATGTGAAGGTTTGGATATTACTTATTCTAACGGGTAAAAAATTATGAATAAATTTCATTTAAATTTGACACAGTTAATTATGCTGCAATTGCGTTAATGCATATATTTAAGGGAAAATCAAAAGCAAAAAAAAAATATATAAAAATGTTAGGAACGGAAATAAATAATGAAACTCTTCAGTAACGAAAGAAAATGCAAATTATCCTCAATCGCATTGATCTTGAAGTGTTTTTTATTAACCGACTTATAAAAAGGGGGTTGTTTTATTAAGCAACGTGCGTAGCGTTGTTTTATTAACAGACATCAAAAAACAAATTTTAAAATTGGTTAATTTTTAGGTATGTTCGTGCAAATCTCATTTATAAATCGACATGGGAAATGGCCCAATAAAAATTTCAGATAATTCAGTTAACTTTTAAAAACAAAAATATGTCATGAAAGCACTTCCAAGGTTTATGAAATCGGCTTTTAGGGTTCCGTAGTTCAATAGGAAGCCGGGCTGGTATTCCGCCGTTTCTGTACAGATTGTCACGAAAATTGGTGGAGAAATTATAGAGGACCCAAAGGTTGGTTTTTAAAATTATGTAAAAATAATTCGTGGGCGCCGGGGGGGGGGGGGGTAGTGGGTGGGGTGGGGGCGGGGGCGTG
>JAOCPS010000015.1:343131-356746 GCA_025505425.1 Graphium colonna
CCATACAACGAAAAAAAAATCGACTTACCCCCATTGTGTTCGTTGGAAAGGTCTCTTAAAATACATAAAATTTAACAACAAAACTTGCCTTGAATTTATGTGGATCAAACCCTCCAGTCTCGAGATATCTTAATAAAATGTTAAAATTAAGGCGCCCATATCTTTTGAAATATTACAATTCTGAAAAAAAAAGCAAGTATTTTCAACTAAAACTATAGCGGACTCTGTATCCTACGTAGTTATATTTATACAACTCGACAAACTTATATACTTACAGTCGTCCAAACAAAATGTATGGAGTCAACTGCAAAATAAAATTTGTCGGTATTTATTTTGTCAAGCGGTCGGATGGACCATTTACTTTTTCTTTTTTCATTAACAGTGTTATGGTTTCAATTTCATGACCACACAAGTTTTTCAAATATACTGACTAGTATTGATGATCCTTCCAATTCAGTCTACCCCTGAGCTGCCTGAGCTCCTGTCGCTTTGTGTACAATTTGATATTCAGATTTTATTTGGTTGGATTAGAAGCCGACCTTAAATTATTAGAAAACAAGAAGGAATAAGACATATATTCAAAGATCAATTTAGTTGCTATTTTATTCATGACCGTTATTTTCCCCTCTATATACGCCCATGATTTTAATAGACAAATACGCTCAAATCATCGCCAGATGGCACAAAAAAAGAATCTTTTTTTTACATATTCAACTGATGCCTGAACCGCTAGTCAGTATCTGGTTCCCTGATTCAATGTTACGATACCATATTAGTATAGGTGGGAATATAAAATACTTGTTAATTTAGATCTGTGATAAAACACATTATAAATTTTTCTTCTCATCTATGCAAACAGAATTTGTATCATCTTTGGTGTACATCTATCACATGTATACGTATGATTACACCAATGGTATTGCAAGGGCTCTAAACCTCGAGCAAACTTTAATAACATAATGGATCTGGATCATTTACATATAATTACATTATCCTCTATCATCATTTATATGGCTTTATAACCTACCATGCTAAAATTTTCTAAACATCCAAAAACTTTTTAGATATTTTATCAGATGTTTTATTTGTTCAATACTTAATACACCAGATACATATAGGCACATAGAGAAAAGAAAAACAAAACATAAAAATATTGCTTGATTGTCACTGTTGATGATAGGTAGTATTGACTAAAATATTTTTAAATAGCTAGGCATATCAGAAAGTATTAAAACAACTGCATACACATAGTAAACAAATTAACAAAATTAGATCTCAAAACAACTGTAAAATACGTACTTTGATGTATATTTATAAAAAAAAAAGAATGTTTTGGAGTAAACTTTACATTTAGTCATAGATGGCGATATACATTAAAATTAAGATTAAAAGTAAATTCCAATTGAATATAAAATACAGAATATTTGCGGGTTACTTTACAACATATTAAAACATTTAATAATAATAAATATTATAACAAGTTTATTTTCACAAAAAAATTCAAATGAAATGAACATTCCGAAGAAAATCTTATAAGATAAAAAAGAATTTTTAAAATCGGTTCATAAATGACGGAGATATGCGCGAACGTACATAAAAATAAATAAACGTTAAAGTTGATAACCTTCCTCTTTTTGAAATTGGTTTAAAAGATCATTATTATTGTGTATTGAGCTACAATCAATTGTCAGATCTACTAGTGGCACCATCATGGCTAATAAAACTTATAACATAATATCCCTAATTCTATTAAACACTTTTCAAATAACAGTTATAAAAATTGTCACTGAAACTGTTAAGATGGAATACAACTTATTGACAATTTTTCAGCATTTTTAAACTTTTTTTCATACTTATTACAATAATTTGTGATGATTAAAGGAACATAATATTTAGTATAACATGCAGTGATGCTTTTTAGTCCACTTAAAAATGGGCAAGTCATAAATGTTTAAATCATTTTTAGACTCCCAATTGTATAAATACTTACAGTTTTAAGTATTGATATACAGAAAACCCCCTCATAAATTATCAAAATCTATGTCAAATTGTTGACTTATTTACCTATAAACACTTCAATTGTAACATCTTTTTCCGTACATACTTGGTATTGATTTATAAAAAAACGTTAAGCTCTGCGTAAAACGTCGAATTTTCAAGACAAAAAAATTTACAACTTTCATATTTGTGCAGAATAAGAAGACAGTTTTGGTATCACTTCTATTTAAGACCTCAGAGTATGTAGGGCTTTTTATTTATCAATGACTAACTGTATATACATAATTGTTATTTAATAAAAAAAATGTATATAATTTTCATTTGCTTTTATCATAAGATGTCACCAATTTTTATGCATTTATATATCATACTTTAATTATTGGTAATTTTATCACTCAACAACAACAACAACGATTTTATTTGCAAATAATTTAATTAATAGAGAATGATAATTGACGAGACACGTAAAGTGATATTTTTTTTGTAAATGATTAGTTTCCGAGAAAAAAAAGTAAATTTTGTAATTTCAATAAAACGTCGCCATTACTGACGTGCAACCGCTGACGCGTTGGGCCCCTTGTGTATTAATCATATGCAACTATCTAGCCTAACCCAAACAGTCTTAAGAAAAAGATTATGTGATATTGTAGCAAATTAAAACCATACAAATGCAGAAAATGGGCTAGGTGTGGAAGGCGATCATTTCAGGGTCTGTCATAATTTTCAAGCAATTAAAATATTTACTTGTACAAATGTCGCGATGGGGTAGTAATGGCGGGACTCTATAATTTACAAACTTATTTGTTTTTCTGAAAACTACACTTTTGTAAGAAATTTTTGCTTTTAATCTATAAAAGTGAGACACACGTGGAAATTATTTGTAAGTTATAATTGTCAATGTTGTTGAGTAATAAAATTGACAATTTATTTTTCCAGTCTCCTTTAAAAATATTTCATTGTTAATGTCATATACCATGATACCCTTTCTTAATATATATAACCTATAGAAATACATTATAATACTTATCATCAAAAATGTACTCTTTTAACCTTAGATACTAAAATTCAAGTTGTTTCTGGTCTATATGCTTACCAATTTAAGTTATGTCTGGGCAATCATCTTATTAGTTAAATGTAACATGTGAAATTTAGTAATTCTTTACAGCTCCAGAAATAAATGTACATTTATTGCTATATATCACTCTTGCCAATAATTATGATGCTTATAGTATAATATAGTTATAGATGAATACAACTAATGAAAGTTAACTACAAGCATATTATGAAGGAAAAAGAGTGGAGTATGTATATTTCTCTTGTTGGCACTGTCATTATTTGATTTTCATACTATAATAACATGTTTGCTGCATTAACTTATAAGATTGAAGTGAATGAATGAAATGAATTAAAAATTACTTAATATTTTATACCTTACTATCACTCAACTTTTGTGTATGTGAAGCTTTTGTAGTAATTCCACAAAGCAATTATAATGCTTGGCAAGAGCAGTGAGCATTATTATTACAATTTAACATTATTATAATAAAAAGTTCCAGTATATAGAGGTCTCTATAAAATATTTAAAAGCCTCTCATAAAACAATGATCTTCAACCCGCTAATACTATGTTTGACAGTAATATTATTGCTTCTTCAATAATCATTTCCAAACATTTAAATATATAATGAACTCAAACAATCACTGATAAAATTATATGTTTAAACAAAAACCAATGAAACTGCCTGCATTGAATACCTTTGTCATCTTGTATAATCTAGAGATCATGAAATACCAATTTTTTTTTTCATTAAAATTCAAAACTACTAGAGTATGAAGGAAAAATATCTGCAGTTTGTCTAGGTATGTGTAAATTTAAATGTAAACCTTGGATTTAAATGTTAAAAATATCCCTAGTCCTAAAAAAATTACAGCTTACAAAATTTCAAAAAAATCAAATTTGTTAAAGAAAAAACTATTTCAGTAGATGTCAAAAGTGGCAAAAATAACAAAGCTCCTAGTTATAGACAGGTCAATATAATGTTAATGGATGAAAATAATGAAATAGATGCCAGACACCCACACAAACCAAATTATAGTGGAACAGTTGCTGCTTGTGGGGCATTAAATGTGAGCTGGGAAGAGCCTAAACATATTTAAATTTCAATATTAGTAGTTCTGCAGAGTGATTTGTCACACATTTAAATATTAAAAGGTAGTATGTGACACATAGATTAATAATTAATATTGAAAATATTACAGTAAAGGTTGACACATCTACGATGTATTTTTATGATAATTATGACACTAAAAAAAATTATATATTCTTGAAATGATATGAGAGATAATGTAAACTAATATAGCACCTCAGAGTAGCACAATATAAATTTTCATGGCAACTGTACTATTAAAAATATAGCAGCAAAATAAATTACCATTAACACATGATGAACTTACACAATTATTAAGAGAATATAACATTTTAAGTTTTTGTAATATTTTGCCTTTCAGTGCATTACAAGAAGCTGAGGCCATCTTATTGACAGTTGTGTTGTTTCATACTTGTGGATCAAAATCATTTCCATCATTCAAAGCATTGGGATCTTCCAACTCCTCTTTAGCATCATTTTCTAATACAGGCCCATTAATAGGATTGTGTATATTTAATGCGGAACTCAATTTAGGTGGTTGAGCAGCTGGTGTAACTTTTGAAGGAACTGAAGGATTAGGTGCACTTTTAGTAGTCAGAGCGGACTTCAAACGAAGAATTTCTTTTTCCAACTCTTCAATCTTTTCTTTTCTTTCTGCTAACTGGGTTGTAAGTGTATCTTTTTCCAATCTTAAAGTTTCTAATGTTGCCGACTTACTAACTTGAAGATTTTTTAGACTTTGAAGTTCGGTTTTGCAAAATTCTAGATCAACTAAAGTGCGATTAGCTTCACTTTTTGATTTAATCGCTTTATTGATATGATCATTAATCTGTTCATTTAACTTGACTTTTTCGTTTTCCAACTCATTCACTTTCGTTTTATAACCGTCTCGCTGTTCAAGGAGGGTCAAAGATTGTTCCATAAATGTTGTTTGTGCTTTTGAACATTCCTTTAATTGAGCACTTATTTGAGTTATTCTGTTTTGTAATTCCGTTTCTATACTCCAGTTATTAAAAAGTGAAAGGGTGAGTAAAATGCACACTGCAAAAACGATGTACATCGGCCAGCGGCGCATGTTTTCTATGCCCATATTAAATTTAACTTAAAATGGTTTTTTATTTATCACGATCTATAGTCGGTATTTTTAGAAAACAGTCTTATTCGTTCGTTTTGTATGAATAAATTTCAAGTTGACAGAACTTTATCTTGATCCGTCAACGTCACACTCAAAGAGTACCTAATACCTATATATTTATATTCACTTTGTGACTCAGAATGCAAATAAAGAAAAGTTGTACTTAATAACTATAAAAATAATCAGATTAAAATACAAATATAAAACTCATTTGTTAATACTATAAGCTTCCGCTATTATAATTTTTCTACATTATAAGTTACTTTAAAAATAGGGCATTATAGTGTAACATATTAGAGTCACTTACATTTAAAGTCAAATCTTTAATTTAAAAAAAAATGTACAGAAAGAGATTAGTAAAAGCAATTATTCTTATAAAATTTCTTTTTTACAAAAATGAAACATCTCCTTTGCAATATTATGAAAACCAGGAATAGTAGAAATTATTTTAAATATTATGTAAGTATTTGAATGAAACACGAGCACAAAATTTATCCTCAAATATAAGTTTCATTTTTGTGCTTGGAAAAGATGATTGCAATAAATTTAAATTTAGCAATAATTGATGAAGCGACAGTTAAATTAGTTCACCTCTCATACTTTCTTTTTCTTGTTGCTGCATAAACATGTTACAAAACCAGGCTAAGCAATTTATAATTTGGGTGTCACGCTCATCACCACTTATTTTCTTTGGATATGTGGGCATTTTATTTTTACCGTGGCTACATGTTTTATAAACACATTGTGGCATATCCACATTTTATCGTATAGATTGGTCCACACTATTCTTTCACTGCAATATTTACGTCAACACATGTAGTCATTTAAGATAAGGGTTGCTGCGCCAACCCTCTTGAAGTCATCAACACATCAGCTCGTAGACGCTCATACAGTACACACACTTATCAAGAACACGTCTCTTATTTTTACCGTACCTTCTGATACATACATTAAAATACCACAATGTAATCTACATACGGTAAAATGGTAACAAATAATTGTTTTACGGTAAAATATTATGTATGTAAAACATCGATCTTTTTTCAAAAAATGATAAAACTGGATGAAATCCAAGAGGCAAAATGCGGCTCCTGAGATATACATAGAGGAAGATCAGCTTAATTGAAGAACGGTGATTTCGGGCTTGTCAAAGCAAAAAGATAGTTTCTATTCAAATGTACAATTATATAAATGAATTATTGCAAAAGGCGATTGCCAAAACGTCCCGAATTGGTTTGATCGATACTAAATTTATAAAGAAATTTTTATTAAGCTTTAGCCTTTTGCAACCAAGGAAAAACTACAAGCTTTGTATGATGATGATATAAAAAACTTTCATTGAATGATATTTTTGTGTGAGTTGTCCCTGTTTATTTCATTAGTTTATTCACCTTTGCCATCTCAGTTCTAAAATCGCTTACTTCTTTCTATCGTTAAATTACTCATTTACTTGAATATTTTAAGTTCAGATTATTAATTTATCAATTTAAATTCATACTGCAAATTATTTTTCTCCATGCACCTGTATCACTCCATAAAGTAAAGACTAATTGGAATTATTCGTGTTGTTGTCATTATGTAACATATTTTTAAGTAAATATTTTTATTAATGGCAATAAGTATATTTGGTCACGTGATCTGTGTACCATAGGCTAAAATCCTTCATCGACTTCTTTGGTTTATAGCCACGAGGTTTTTAGCAATATTTCAATTTATCAGTGGAATAATAAACATATACTTCATATTCCTTGTACAAAATGCCTCCCAGCAATCCATTACCACCTAAAGAAAATGCCCTTTTTAAACGAATTTTGGTAAGTTACATTGTAAACATAGAATTCCGTTCAAGTGGCTTGTCATTCTTGGACTACAATTCGAAATAAAAAATTATATATTTAATATAATGCACTAATTATTTCCTGCGATTGCCTAAACAACGGCAGTTTTACGGTTAAGATATTCCTATGTTTACAAATTTGTTATTATTCATAAAAATAAACAAAAATTGTAATCGGCCTTGCACTATTTGGATGTCTCTAATGATAAATATAGGTTAACAATTTAATGTTTGCTTTCCAGAGATGCTATGAACATAAACAATACAAAAATGGGTTGAAATTCGCAAAGCAAATACTGTCCAATCCAAAATTTGCGGACCATGGAGGTGAGTTTGTTTTTATCGGTGCTCTGCGGGCTGCAAGAAAAGGTAGCGCCTTAATTAAAAATGTTTTAATATTTCAGAAACTTTAGCAATGAAAGGATTGACACTGAACTGCCTCGGTCGCAAAGATGAGGCTTATGATTATGTGCGTCGTGGTCTACGCAATGACTTGAAGTCTCCTGTATGCTGGCATGTGTATGGATTGCTTCAGCGCTCTGATAAAAAGTACGATGAGGCCATCAAATGTTACAGAAATGCTCTAAAATGGGAAAAAGAAAACATACAAATTCTCCGTGACCTCTCTTTGCTCCAAATTCAGATGAGAGATTTGGAAGGATATAAAGTAAGTAAATCTAATTTATTTTAATTCTCATATTGTTATAATTTAGTCTAATATGAATTAATCATATTGAAAATAATCAAACTTGTTTCTGATTGTCATTTAAATGGCTTATATAGAAGTGTTTCTATTTTTCAATTTTTTTAAACTTTTCTGTCTTAATTAAATCAAAACAACTATATTTTAATAAAACTTCTAAACCTTAGCGATAGACTTACATATAGTGTTACATGGCACATACATCATTATTTAACTTAAATTGGTTTATTCTGTTTTTTTTCAAAAATTAATTATACATTGACTATCAATATAAACTTATATATTTTTTTGGACAAATTTATGTTTTAAAAAGCTCTGCACAACAACATATAATAGCAGACTTAATTCAATAAGGTCAATCTTACATACTTGTGCATTAACTAGAAACAGTTATTAATTTTTTTTGTTTCAATAGTATAACAAATCTGGTTTATCAAAATTATATGTAAAATTATCAATTAGGTATGTTGAATCAGAATAAGTAAGACATTGATTGTTTTTAAATGTTATTATCATTTTATACTTAATATAATTTATGGCATTAAAAATAAAAACTATAAGATAATATTTGAAAAGATTTTAAACTTGAGTTCTGAGATTGATGCTATGTGTGTATAAATATCTCTTTGTGTGAGTGTAAATGTCCATTGTATTGTAATAATTCTTTATGACATCAAGGTCTGTGGGAACAATGCATATCAATAATTATTTCATTTTATCAATTATTTAATGCAAAACATGTTTATATTTGTTAATTGTTTGTATTTAAAACATTGTGTTATTAAACCCGATTGTTAAGCGAATAAGTGTTTCACTATGAATATTTTGGCAATTTTTTCACTCAACAACAAAGATGATTTTAAAATGCAAATTCATTAAAAACTTCTATGTTAATATAGTAAAGTTTATAATGTTTTATTTTATTAATGAATGTGGAGTATAAGAGTTCTTAAAGATGCATAGTAAAGAATGTAGGGTAGCCATAAATATGCATCATATCATAATCATGTGATAAAGTTTTACATTATGTGATATAGGTGAGCTTATGTTTAAATTTGAACACATTTTTATTTTCAGGACACAAGATATCAGCTATTTATGTTGAGACCAACACAAAGAGCATCTTGGATTGGGTTTGCTATGAGTTATCATCTCCTCGGAGACTATGAAATGGCTAACAGCATCCTAGATGCATTCCGCACTAACCAAATGAAGGGACCATATGATTATGAGCATTCAGAACTATTGTTATATCAAAATATGGTACTTGCTGAATCTGGGCAATATGAAAGAGCATTACAACATTTACAAAAGTTCCAGGGTCAAATTCTAGATAAGCTATCCATAAAAGAGACCTCTGGTGAATATTACTTAAAACTCAAGAGGTTGGTGATTGCTTTTTTTCATAAATTATAGTATAAGTACCACTAATAATTATCAAGATGTCAGAAATAATGCACTATCAAAAACAAAATCAAAAACCTAAACAAACATATATCAAAAACCTGGTTCCCTTTATCCAGCATATTTGGTTTAAGTTATGTAAATGGCTTAGCCTGCAAGAATTATCATTGCCAAAAATTTCTAGATATATTGCTGGAAGAAACCATACAGGGGAGAACCCAAACACATAAAATTTAATTAAACGGGCTCATTGACTTACAGAGGAATTATACACATAGACTATCTGACCGGGTAAACATAGAAATTGTCCAAAAAAGGAACATCCTTATTATTTAAGGGTATGAAAAATAGATTATGACCGATTCTCAGACCTTCGGAGTAAGCATATAAAATTTAATAAAAATCACTCAAGTCATTTAGGAGGAGTGGAGCAAAGAACATTCTTAGATTAGATTTTTATATATTACATATTTCTCCAGTAGATAAATTTTGAGAATGTTTATAAAATCCAGACAATACTTTAACTGAAAAGGATATACTTTGTGCAGTTTCAAAAATTTACTTGAAATAGTTTTTTACTGACAACTGATTCCTTTTTATTCTCATCTAGGCACTGAGTATCATAACTTGTAATTGATGAATCAGCGTGTCTTTCTGTGGGTGTGGTTATAGCTTCCATACTGCTGAACCAATTTTGATTTGGTATTTTTTCAAAACAATTTGAGCTTCTTCCAGTAATTTTAAGGTTATTTTTCTATTTGAAGCCAACGGGGACTGAGAAACACCTTATCACATAATTTTTTAGAATATATTATTAACATTTTAACATGCAACTAATTTTCATTTATTTATTATTTTAGGTATAGGGAAGCTGAGGGAGTTTATGAAGATTTGTTAAAGAGAAATCCAGAGAAGTTTTCATATTATGAAAAACTGATTGAAGCAAAGCAACTTACTGATGCTGATGATAAAGTGGCCTTTTATGATGTTTATAAGTGAGTATTTTAGATTTCATGTGATTCTGAATGTGTCTTGGAGAAGTTGAGGAGTTTAGAATTCCATACTTCTAGGTATCAGTTTAACCCATTCATAGCTATATAATATGTAACATTCCATTTGAATTAACTGGATGTTTTATGAATTCTAAGCTAGTAAGAATCTGTTCAATACAAATTATTTGAATTTTCCTTTTTGGTTTCTGAGACTTACACAAAATTTAATTAAAAATTAAACATTATAAATTAATGAACTGTATAGGTTTTATTATTGGTTATTTTTTTACATTTTATCACCCAACATTTTGAACCCTTTACATTTTGCAAACAAAGTCAGTCTCTAGTTTGTCAACATAATATGAAATGACCCAACCATTACACCAGATTTGATAGACCAAAAATCCTGGCACAAGAACAGCGGTTCCTGCCAAGGATGATTCGTAAGGAGTAAAATTAAGAAACATTCAAATTTTAATAGAGAGGATGGTTGGGTGTATTATCATTTGCTTGGGATCCCATTATAAATAAAATCAACTCATGAAATAAGCACAACACTGCAAGACCTAAAGATACTATAAGTAATTACTGTATAAATTGGGCTAAAAATTAATATTCAAGTTAACAGTATACAGGATTGACAATTGAAACCCGGACATCTAATATTACAGTCCGACTGGTGATTATGAACGCCATAAAAGGTTTGAATCATCAGGTGATAAAATTTAAAAAATGAACCATGATAAAATCTGTGAAGTTGTTAAATTTAAAATTTTGCATTTTTTAATTCACAATGTAAAGAGATTTTGTACAATAAATAATGAGATGAATGTACGTCAAAATAATGCAGGTTGCATAAAGAGTAACATTTAAAGGTTGCATTATGTGTATGGGGATTAAAAAAGGAAGACAGATATGTTGCAGAGTAAGAGATGAAATTATCATAGAAATGTTACATTCTCCTCTTTGTGATATTTTTATTATTCAAAAAGTGTGTATGCTTGCTGTATTTAAAATAAGCATTAAAGAAGTGTCAGTTTTCACTGGAGTACTCTGTACATACATGTTTTATTTTGGTTTTTATCATGATCCTCGATTTTCATAATGTAATGCTTGTATACATATTAGTCTTCGTTTTTCTTGTTTCATTCAACACTGTTTTGAACATTTTCAGGAAAGAATTTCCGAAAGCAATAGCACCGCGTAGATTGCAATTAGCAGAAGCGCAGGCGCTTCCTGTCTTTGAGCGACTTGTAGATCAATATTTGAGACAAGGTCTCCATAAAGGAATTCCTCCCCTGTTTGTTGACTTGAGGTTAGTATAATGACACTCAAAGGTAAAGGGTGACTGGTGAGTTACTAACGATATTGAACAAGTGCACTTGGTACTCAATTGTCATCATAATTCTGTAATAAAATTTTTGGTAAAATTTTCTAACAATTAAAGTGTGGATATGATGTCGGCTGCAAACATATAGCGGCGCCCTCACCTTGTCCGCTAGAATGCCTATGCATTTCGTAATTATTTATTCAACTTTCGATTAAATATTCTTAGTGGTCAACTAATATTTATTTTTAATATTACTTCTATTCTTCATATACGATCCCCACATTTAACATTATCACATATTAAAAGTGACCTTAGTGTATAAGTATAACAACTGAAAACTATTAAGCATTCTTTTATAGGACATTGGACCTTAATAACTTATTTGTTGAAAAGTGTGTTTGATAGGTTTTAAATCACTGCATGTAAATTATGTAATATCATGATTCTTAACTATAAAATTTATTCAACTTGATGAAAAATAATCAGTCCATGATCAAACAATCAGCAGGTCCACGTCCTCCTCTCTTGTTTGTGCCCCTATATATCATAGAAGATATTTAGGAATATATTATTAGAAGTTATACTTTTTGTTTAAGATTAATATCATTATATACCGATTGTTTCTGATCACTGTGACTTGTAATAGTTATGTAATAAAATATAATAATATAGGGAACTCATAGTTCTAGTTATAGAATTTATTATTAATAGAAGAAAAGACTATCCAATTTTCTTCACTGATTTCAGGTCTTTATATGCAGATCAAAGTAAGGCGGAGATAATAGAAAAGCTAATTTTACAATATATAGAGAATTTATCTAAGTTGGGTACATTTAGTTCAGAGTCCGATGAAGTCAAACAGCCTGCAAGTGCATTGTTGTGGGCTTACTATTATGCAGCGCAGCACTTCGACTACAAGAAGGACACTGATAGAGCTCTGCATTATATAGATGCTGCTATAGAACATACACCTACGCTTATAGAGTTATTTATAGTTAAAGGAAGAATATATAAAGTAAGCATTCATTTATTTTTAAAATAACAATACAATTACAGTTCCATCATTCATGATTGCATGTTTATATCTTTATCATATACTACATAGTTATAAGTGTTTATGTCAAGCTTTCTTCATAATTCATGATAACATAAGCAGAATTTTTATTAAATTATTGCAAGTGGTAAATACTTTAAATTACTTATAAAAGTTGTTTTTGGTCCTTTGTTAAGATATAAATTTGGCAATAAGTTCATTTATTTATTTAAATACAAGTTGATTTTATTCTGCAGTATTGTCAATTTTTAGGTAGTATATAGAGTGCAAGTTAGTCAATCATACTACAAATGCTATGCTATCTGTTGCAGTCTTGGTATCTTGCTTTTATCTATAATTATCATATTTTATCTTATGATGCAGAAGATACTTTAATAAATTTAAATGTTAGCCTATTTACCATATATGTCATTTTGTTATACTCTGTGTAATAAAATACACTTTGTTTAAATATTTTTAAAGTTATAAATTCAGATATATAGAATTGATTTATTTAAGAAAATACTCTAGACACGCAAGGTATATAGAAAGCAATGGTAAAGAGGTTGTGTGACAGCATAAATGAGCATTATTTTGTCCCTTATCAATCACAGAGATATAACTAAACTAACATAGAAATGAGTACATTGCATATTTGTGACTAGCTGCTTCAATTGCATAAATTGCTCTGCTGTTATTGGTTATAGCTTGATGACATATAGCCTAAAGCCTTCTTTGGTAAATGGGCTATCTAAGTATCCATCAAACTAACTTTAACTATATAATATTAGTACATTTCTTTTGTTGTATACATTTCTTTCATCAAAATTTAAAGGCATATTTTTGATTTAATCCACAGCATGCCGGAGACCCAGTGTCGGCGTATAAATGGTTAGAGGAAGCGCAGGCGATGGACACTGCGGATCGTTACGTGAACAGCAAATGCGCGCGTTATATGCTGCGGGCTGGCCACGTCAAGCGGGCGGAGGAGATGTGCGCGAAATTCACTAGGGAAGGTTGGTTTGTTTGTAATTTTT
>JAOCPS010000015.1:381791-394656 GCA_025505425.1 Graphium colonna
GGCATCCCACCAAGCGAGACTCTCTTTGATTAATTAAATATATTTTTTCCGAAATTGGAAATGGCGGACGAAATTATTGCAATTCTAGAGTCCCTCCGCGATAAATATGGCGACACGCTTGCATAGTTATGAAATTTTCGCAAACGTCCCGGCGCTCTTCCAGGCCTTCCACTTCTTCAACCGCCTCTCCTAGTGCATCCAAAATCGGGATGGACGTAGAGTCCTTCAAGTCCGCTGATGCACAACTTCTCCGCCCTCTTCTGACGGCTTTACACTCGTCAGTCGAAAAACCGGAAGAAATTCGCTTCAACGGTCTTTTCGGAGGCTGTTTGCGAATTTTAAGGCTCTCATGTCAGTGACCATTCTCCACCCTGTGGCGGGGTGCCTTTGCCTTGCCTGCGGTAAGGTTAACAACAGTCAACGAAATAAACTTCAATTTTATATTTACAAGATTATTTTCCAAAAGGCAGAGAAATCGACCTAAAAGTGTTTAAGCCTTTAAAGTGTAATTTAGAGACCACGTTTTTTCGTTACTTTGATTTAAAAACAAACTACTGAACTGGTTTTTATGAGACCGTTTTAGAAGGATACCTTTGCAGACAAGAATATATTTTATTATAATCGGTTTTTAACGGTGGAGTTACGCGCGAACATACATAAAAATATAGGAACATGGAAATTGAGAAACTCCTCCTTTTTTGAATAACAGATAATCAATTGCCATGGGTACTTTTCCTAAATATTTATCTTCATTTCTAGGAATAGAAAATTGCGATAAAGGATAAAGTGAATAAGGAAGGTAAAAAAGATAAAGATTTGATGTTTAGAAAAAGCAATTGATTGGATCGTCGTATAATTGCTTTTAGCGAGATATCTGAAATGAATAAGACATACATGCACATCGACTACTGATACTATCAATCCATTTATGTGCATGTATCGAGTGTTTAGTTTGGCAAAGGAACTGTTTTCATGGACAAAGAATAAAGTTTCCGCTCGTAAATTTATTTAAGAATTTGGACTGAGTACACTGATTGTACCGTATCTCTTTCGTCCAAGTATTTTTTCACTGTTGTTAGTAATTGTCAAAAGGTTATGACAAAGTCTTTATTTATTATTTGATTGAAACAATCCTTAAAATGACAACAAGTTTAAACACACGTAAAGATACAAAAATGTTATATTTTTGTGGAAAACCTTAATAAAAGTAGATGTAGCACATAATTGTTTTAATCTGAAATGTATTTTTAAGTTAACATTTACAATGAAGTGTTAAAATGTCAGAGGTAAACATACTTTTAAAAACCTTTAAGCAGCACGGTAGTTCACTTACAGTATGGTTCTAAATGGAAAGGTGTCTGATAAGATAACAAAATCAAGTAAACGACTGAATGGCTTCAGAGAAGTTCGCTATTACGGCGACACATTGGGGTTCAAGTCACGTGTCGAATTGGAAAAGGTAACGCTACGAGCAAATAGATTTCTGGAATTAGCCAAAGATATAGCTAGATATTGAATGTAAATAAAATGTAAATAAATTAAACCACAAAAATCCTAGGAATAAAATTATTAAAATTATTTTGATTAAGAGACTGACTAAACATGTAGACGATGAAACATGAAGAGACTGAGAACGTGTATTGAAATATTTTTTACACTTTATTTCTTTCTTATGTATTTTTATATTATAGGTATCGTCAAAAGTAAGATTTATTTTAAAGTAAAAGTCCTTTTTATTTTACATATAAATTGTACAGAGCAACAACATGTTTAATTTGATCATATAATTTTTAAACAAATTTATAAATTAAATTATCGAAAAGATCTTGTTAGCACGATATTACATTCATTTAATTTGTAGTAAAATGTCATCATTGAAAATAATCACTGTATTTTCTACAGACTTCAAAAAGGAAAAGGTTCTTCTTTTAATTCGACTGCAAATTGTATTTGTATATGTTTTAGCGCATCTCTCGGTAACATTCTTTGAAAACTTTACGGGGTGGTTCCATACAATTTTCATGGATATCGGTCCGACATTTTCTTTTTTAACAAAATAACTGACAATTTTGTTTTACGAACGTTCACTTCTAAGGCGTATTATGTTCGTTTCGTTTTTTTCTCTGAAAATAATGTGTAAAAATGACGTCACCTATTTTACTCCATGTGGGTAGACTCTTTTGAAACATAATATCAATGTCTCGTAGATAAAGATTTTCGGGTAAACAAAACTTAATCAAGTTATATGACATTTATTATACTTGGTTGTATAGTTTTCTCTTAAAAGATAAGGCGAATTAAGTGATCATTTTATAAGATAATAAGTGGTCATCGCCGCGAATGGACCCTTAAAAATTCAAACTGAAAATACATTTCTTCACATAGACGGTTGCGCCATCTTATGAAGGGTCGAGTTTTACATAGAGATTTGTTCATTATAAGTTACGACTAGCTCGGAAAGCAGATTCTGCAGATAAGAGCTGGCGAAAAATTCACTAGTTGCTTTTTAAAATGATGTAGGCTTATGATTTTCAGAATTCTTTTTCAGTATTAATTTAATCTTAAACCTATGCGAATAGCATCAGTACTGATCACACAGTTGTGTCATTAAAGTATTCAGAAATGCTATAATATATATATAAATGCAGGGGTGTCATAAAGAGACAAATCGGGACGGCGGAGTGATATACCCCGTAAACGAGATTAACTTATTCGAGTTTTTAATATCTGTGCCATACATTTGGCCGTATTCACAGTGTGAATATAATTTTTTAATTCGTTTTACAATATTTATGGACAAAATATAAAATTGTATTGCACTGTTTGTTTTTGAGTTCATAAAAGATTTAAATATTAACTTATAATTAGTTAAAGGAAATACTACTTATAAGGTACAAACAGAAGCCGAAATAGCTCAGTTGGGAGAGCGTTAGACTGAAGATCGAAAAGTCCCTGGTTCGATCCTGAGTTTCGGCATTTCATTTTTGTCTTCAACATCGCTAAATAATTAACAACAACTTCTTTGCTACGATAAGTTAGAAAATGATACTACAATTGGTTTTGCTCACTAAGGCAACAAGTGAATATCTTAAGGTCCTTATTAAAAGTCCCCCCGTTTTTATAAACTACCTTGGTGTGTAATTATTATTTAACGACTATCCTTGTAAGTCAAGATAGATCCAGAAGATCTGGAAGATATTACTTAATATCAAGCTGATTCGATCGTTCACACTTTGTCCTTTTTACCGCACTGAACTCGAGGAAATGTGTAAAATCATCAGAAAATATATAAAATATGAATTAGGCTTAAATGTGAAACTGGGAATTGCTTTTGCTTCGTAGCATGTGGTATTAAGTATCACTTTATTTACCTTAACACAAGACAACTTATTTAGATAAATGATATGAGCCGAAATAGGTCACTTGAGATAGAGCATTAGACTGAAGATCTAAAGGTCCCTGGTTCGATTCTGGGCTTGGGCAATTCTTGTTTTTTGTTTTTAGATTCCAGCCAAGAACAAATGAAATTTACTGATTATTTGAAATGACGTTAGAAATTTGGCTAAAGATAGCAAACAAATATTAGCTATGCGTTATATATAATCAAACCCCTCTGTTTCATTTTTTTAAAGGTCTGTGCTTGCTAATGAAATTTTTAAAACTGACAATTTTTTCTTTCATCAATATTTGATAATCAGAAAAGACGACAATCCTTTCAATGCGTTCCATTTTTTGATACACAGTCTTGAACAAAAAGAACAAACACAACAATGAGACGCCAATTGTTTATCTAAGGTTTTTTTAGCATATCAGTGATCCGCTCTCTAGTTTTGGTTTAGTGGTACATTAATTGAAACGTTTTATTAAAAATTTAAGCGTACCGCTTTAAATTTTATTAAAGTGTGACCAAACATAGAGCTGGTATAGACAAACCCGAAAATGCGCAGCAATATCACGCGGTATATTTGAACAAGAAAATTTAAAGATAACACAATAAGCGAACAAACAATAAAAAGGAATAAGACCATCCATATATATTTCCCCTCTGCATTTCTATTTCCTTTTTCTCCCTTGTACTAAATATTATCACTATTCTTTTCCCTCTTTCCTCTTTCCTTATCAAGCAATGATATACAGTAATTTAAAATCTTAATGTCAAAGATGTCCTTGCCCGAATGTCCTTTTAGCATAAGGTCAGGTTTCTTCGCAAGAACTTTTGTGTCTGTCATCTAAGGCTAAAGAGTAGCACAGTACCTACTATCCTAGCTACTATCCACTATTTATAATGAATTGCGAAGCAAATTCTTTTAACCTTTTTTAAATATTTTGATAATAGATGATAATTCAAATTTTGTACGAGTATGATAAAAGTTAACGTGGAGAAGGTGAGAAAATTACAGAATATAAACCACAATTCCAAACTTCACGATGGTTACCAGTTCCAAGACTGTTAAACTATGTATTGTAAATTGTATCGTTTGATTACAACTTTATTTTAAAAATATATATAATAAATTGTTAATAATGACGAATTTATTTCCAAATAATTTAACTCTACGTGCAAATATATTAATTTAGACAAAATAAAAACAAATTTAACAAAATAACTGATTGGATAGTCCTACTACTGCTATTTATGAGATACCTGGACTGACCTAGACTGTGTCAGTCGATGTGGATGTATCGAGTGTTTGATTTGGCAAACGAACCGTTTTCACGGACCACAAATAAACCGAGCACTTGTGAGTTCATCTTATTTAAAAAAAGTATTTACTTCGTATTTTTTTTATTACTTTACATAATTGAGTACTAGTTACATTTTGTTTAGCAGTGGCATAGTGTTTGTTTATTGTTCATTAAAAAGACAGATTTTAGAGACTTTTAATATAAAATTGCATATTTTTCGTATAAAATATCTATAAAATATAAAATATCTCTCTAAAAATCTTGGGGTAGTGAACGTATGTCACTTTGTTAAAAGGCCGCGAATGATGGTTTCTGGCTTGTTGATTTTTTTATTTATCAAGACACAAAAAATCTTAATGAACGACGACGGCTTTGTCTACTTATTCAATAATCTAGATTCTTTTTAAATGCCTAATAACGCATGATTTCGTAATAAAATTTTTGCCTTAAAACAAATAAAACTGATCCATTAAATATAATGATTATTTTTTGGTTACCAATTATTGAGCTTTATTAAAATATAAGCTTGTTACATTTGCTCCTCCGTCAGTTAGATTTTCGTAAGATTTTTTCCAGTCTTTAAATTTTAATTTCAAAATCTTTTTACTATAACAAGCATGTTGCTACCTTATTAGACTAAAACACATTTTGCATTTATAAGCTATACAGAGAATACAATCTGAATAAATCTTTCAATTAAACGAATCGGAATGACAATTTTTAGAGTACAGGAACATCCCCCATAGCAAAAAAAACACTTAATGTTGGCCTTAATCGGCATTAAATCTGTGTATATTTTTAAGAGTAGGCATTCGTTAGCCATTACCGAAATTTCTAGTTATTTTTGTGCTACTCGTCTTGTATATATTTCTATCTTGGTTGTCAAGTTTTCGAGTCTCGATTGAAGACAAATTCTTCGAGAATATTCGAACAGAAAACCTACGATACAAATACTCAAATAAGGTAAGTTCGAACGTATTTTAGTTACCGTACTATCTTCTTCACGATACGGTTTTTATGGAAACGAGTCTGGTACGTACAATAGATAACGAAATCAAGTAAACTGGCTTAAGAGAAGTTCGCTATCACAACTACACATTGAGTTCAAGAGTCCAAGTCACGTGTCAGATTGCAAGAGGTGACTCAACAAGGTAATAGATTTTGCTATACGAGATTACAAAATAGATAAAAATAATTCTTATGTAACTCATCACAGAGTTAGTTAAATCATAAAACAATAAAAAATCGAACCTGACAAAATAATAATTCACATAATTTTATTAAATATGTTTAATAAAGTTATGTGAACTATTATTTTATATTAAGCTTAGAAGAGAAAATTATTTAAACAGAGAAAAGACCTATATTACTTTTCCGTCAATGTATTTGAAAAAAATCAACCGACCCATCAATAATAATAGAATACAAGTTACATACTCATGTCATATCTTATTTGTTTCATTTTCATTCTTAATTGTTTTAAATAATCAAAAATATTGTCTTTTAACAAATTTTAGATTCTTAAGAAATTACGATGGATATTTTATAAATTTGCAACATGTTTCATGCAATATACGAGTACAAAATTGAATTTCAAGATATATTTTAAAATATTTTTGGATTAATATACTTCTAGTTGTATTAAATATAATTAGCGTACTTATGTATAGTAAAATAGATGAACGCACTACGTCTATTTTAAGAAATACGTTTAGATTATTTATGTTTATTAGAATAATTAAACACTTAAATAACGTCTACAATTTAAATGTACTGTGTCGTAAATTAAATAGTTTTGTTAGTATATTCAAAGTCAATTAATTTGCGCCTCCTATTTATGACCTATAATTTAATAAACATTTTTTGCAGATTCTTCTTAAGCAGAAATTGAAATGTGAGAGAATGACTTCGGTTATTAACGGTGGGAAGTCAGTTCATAGCAAAAATGTTAAGAGAACCTTAAAATAGTAAATGTCGCACTGGGCATTTTATCGATACTATATGTGCAGTAGCACAAATCTAATAACATTATAAATGGGACAGCTATAATAATTTGCACAGATATTTTGGGACACATATATAATATATATCTATAATTTTATTTTCGAACGGCTATAGTAATATAAAATGCTATTCTCGCAAACGAATGCGTACATAGCAGATGCCGAATGGAATAAGCTACAAAAGTTCTTGTTAGCACTGGATATTCAAAACTTGTTCCTAAATTCGCATGGAACTGCTAACATAGGCAGGCGCCCGTCGTTGCCAATTTAATATTGCTTCCTTGCGAGCCCCCGACGTTCTCAAGGCACATGTATTTGTAATATGAATATTTGTACATGCAATGTTTGTATTAGGCGGATTTGAAGAAGATTTGGTTATGTTTGTAAAAACTAAACTTCCTGTACAATTACGAAATAACTTAGACCGTAACATAAAATAACATTGATTTATGACTACAACTAGCTATTAGAATACAATTTATTAACTTTTATTTATATCTCTCTTTCGTGTATTAAAAATGATAAACATCTATCCATTAAATTGAATTAAATAAAATACTAAAGACTGGATCATACATTTAATTATAAAGATATTCTTTTAAATATATATGGAGTAGGGTTATTTGATTATTGTAGTTAGATTAGTTATATTGCTCTGTAAATATTTTTGTTGTTAAAATATATATGTAATATTGCTCTTGTAGATGGATAATTTCATTAAAAATGAAAAACAAACATAATCGTGAACGGGAAAGGTTTCTAACCTCCAAAAATGGTCTAAATTTACTTTTTAAAGTAAATTTATTTTACGTAGATAAAGAAACAAAATCTTTAACGCTGACTGGTCGAAAGGCTTTTAAAAAAATTAAATCAAGTTACACACAAAAGTTTTAGTAATGGCAATACGAAACTCGTGCCGGAAATCCGAACTGGGCTGCAAACGTAGCGTGGGCAGCCGGCTCCTATGGAAATTTAATAATGCCTTGTAAGCCGCTCTTTATCTTCTGACGTATGGAGAAAATTTGACGCATTTAAGATGAAGCGCGCTTGTTAGCACACGCTGAATTTCACGAAGTACGGCTATACAAATAATATATTATTTTTGTCTTATTTTCGTTAACAATAGAATTATTCTGGTTAGCACGAAAGCTAATTTAATTAAAAAAATATATTATTTTAGTTGCGAAATAAAGGTTTTGTGAGTAGATTTATAAAATGTATACTATCATTCCAAATATGATCAGATTAAGATATATTTTTAAATGAAATTCGCTTAAAAATTACAACAATTCCTTATTGTCCTGTGAATAATCTCGTATATGCTGTGTGCGTTTGTGTTGCGTTTAATAATTATAAAAATATAAACAATCCATTGTTCCCAAAATAAGTAAACAGAATTAAGATTGGGTTTAAATTGTAAACTTCGAAATACTTCTAGTTCTGCACATTCCTAGAAATTACAATATTTCGTTTCTTGCAGATGGACTATATACTTTCCTATTTTTACGAAGTGGAAAGTCAGGCAGCTGACTGATAAAGGCACTGTTCGACTTCATAGTTTTAACTATTTTAAACTGACTTCAAAAAAAGGAGAAATCAATTCGACTGTATGTTTTTAATATGTATTTTAGATTATTGCTACGCCAGTTAAGAGACTTGATGACCCCGGAGGAAGCCGCGGAATGAAAAAGGGAAGTAACTGCCACCCTGGACATCCGCGGGTGAAGATCAGGGCGTAGAAGGCTGGCCTGCGCGCGCAATCTTCTCCACTGATAGAAGATTCGGGTGGCAGATGTGGGATAACTTCCGTCCCGTGGAAGAACGCCGAGACTGACGGATGAATAGATGCTGTAATAGTACGAGCACAGCGCCAAGTAAGAGCCTAATGAAGCATTGGTCACTCACATTGCGTCTTCGTGTTCCCGTGGCCCTGGCAATGCGACAGAGACGGTGTAACGTGGGTTTTTAGTGGGTACTCCAGCTTTCTCAGACGGAGACTCCCACATACCCCTGCTTGCCTACCCGAGAGGCAATAGGGGATCCATAAAGGATTTTTCCCAAGTGATAAAATAGGGAGTCGATGCAGTGGCATGAAAAAGATACAACCCCTCCAAAAAGAACAAGGTGGCAAGATCATAGCGACTATCTTTTGGGATTCTGAAAAACTCTTGTTGATTAATACAAAGATCGTGATGTCACCATAAAGGTCGATTACATTGCTTTATTAACCATTTTTAACCCGACTTCAAAAAAGAAGGAAGGTTCTCAATCCGAATGTTTATATGTTTTTATGTACGTTTGCATATCTGCAATTTTTATGAATCGATTTTAAAAATTCTTTTTTTATCTTATGTGTTATCCTTCCGAAGTGGTCTCATAAAATTTCCAGGGAAATCCATTCAGCTTTTCTTTTATATCAAAATAACCAAATAAATTTTATGTTCGTTTGCGCGTATCTCCTTCGTTTATGAATTTCAAAAATTCCTCAAATTAAATTTTCAAAAAAATCAGTCTGTTTGTTTTTTTTTTAATAAAAATAACAAAATTTAGGAATGGTCGCACATATCTCCTGAAGGTATGCACTGATTTGAAAAAGTATTTTTATCTGATATGATAAAAATCGGATCAATAGTTTGTTTTCAAAATCAAAACAGAAAGGACATGTTTCGATAGTACACTATTAAGACGTTTGAAGTTGGTTTTTGTAATTTTCTGTGAAAATAAACTTGTTTTCCCAAGGTATTTTACATTAAGCTATATGATGTATCTAAAGAATATGTAAGTGTTAAGGGTGAATATTGAAAAGAAAAAAATAGTTACATGTTAGAGATAAATAGGTTTGCGGAACGACATACAAACTCGGTCTCTGTCATTCCGCGAACCTATTTATCTCCCATCGTATTGTAATACCTCGTATTATAATACATATAGTATAGAACAATCATAACTACTATAAATTGCAGTCATAAAAGTGCAGGTGGAAGAGCATAATATCCTTTGCTGCACTTTTACGGCCATGCTCGTCCGGGAAAGTACCACCGCCCTTCATAAAGTCGACATAAAATAAAATATGCATGACGTTTAGAGATGCCGGATGGCCCTGTCTACCCTTTTATTTTCCTACTCCTATCCCCTCCAAATACTTACTCCCGACCTATCCAATAAACCTATTGTATCCAATTTCCCAGGTTGACAACGCATTCGTAACTCTCCGAATGTTGCGTGTGCCCTTGGGCGACAGGATCACTTACCATCAGGAGATCCGTCTGCTCGTTTGTCTTCCTTTCCATAAAAAAAGAAAAAAGTCAGCATTCTTGCAACTACGCAACTGTTAAACGTGAAAAATTCATATAATTCTTTTTATGAAAACTAAGCAAATTTCGTTTCAGTTTTAGGTATAGAGAAACCTATGCATTCAATAAAAAAGTCACTATACAATACCATAGAGTTTTACATTTAACATTGACATGACACATAAGTATCCAATAAGTCATGCTATTTCTTCTTAAAAATATTTCACAAAATAACAAATGTGACATTTATAAAAATTACATATAAAGGCCGAATTTCGATTACTTCGAGACCTCTATTTCGTTTAAATACGTTCGTTTTTAATTTTTACGTTAAACAAAAGTATCACTATAACCAGAGATCGAAGCAGGGACCTTTGGATCTTCAGTCTTACGCTCTCCTAACTGAGCTATTTCGGCTACGACTTCCACGACGAAGTTTTTGATCAGATATCTGTAGGTCATCCACTTAGTATAATGATATATGCAATTTATTTCCATGGTTTAATATTTTTATATAGTCCCATGGCTCCAAATATACAGACTTGTCTTCAATTATTTTTGTAAATTAGGAAACGTAAACGAATTGATAAGTTTATTAATTCTAAAGCATAAATTGTCGTAGAAATTTACGCGAATACGCTTTTTTACAAGCTTTTATTTACTTTTCATCCCGTTGTCTGTGCATCTGTAATGGAATCTTGCAAGTTAAATTTGGCTCACTTCCCCGCTTCGTATGTATATCGCGTGATAATGCAACGTTATGATAAAAAAGCGCTGCACTGACGATGGAGCTTGAAGGTGAGCATAGAAACTCTTTCATTTAACGACTCAAACCCATCGAGTTAAGGCTCCTTTGATTTGTCGTAAAAGGCAATATATGCATAATAAAAGCTTGTTTCAAAAAAACATTTTTTTTAATTTACTTTGTAACTAAGGGTTTACATAATGAGATTTAAAAAAAAAAGCTTAGAATACTTTAAATGTGTACGTATTTTAAATTTGTTTGAAGTTATCTTTCATTTAGTTCATTCGAAAATATTATATATCAAAATTTATTACTACAATTAGATTATTAGAAATACTAAACATTATTTTATACCATTCCATGCATGCAAATGCATCAAAGAAATACGAAAAAATACAGCAACCCCTATACGCAGTCTACGTATGATATTATTGTTATATACCAGGGCCAGGCCTTTTTTGTAATTCTCTTATTGAATTGTTACTAACAAGGCACGGGTTATGAGATAAATTTATTATCCGACATATAACTTGTTTATCCAGTAAACAAGGATGCGGAGTCCGCTTCGCCTGGAGCGAGTCCCGGGGAGTATTTGATTACTTACAGTGTTTGCTGTGGGCCATGTGTGATCTTTGCTTATATTAGATTAGGCTGATAAATACCTGGTATATTTTTTGGTATCTAATATTAAGCTTGGAATGTTATTAACACCCAGCTTATTAGTTTTTTTTTTTATATATTTATCAATAATTTAGTACTCTTTCTCATGATTTGACATCTCAAACATTCTTTCGATACATTGTTGAAAGGAAAAGAATTAAAAATGCACAACATAGATTTCTTTTTAACAATTTTATATTTTTAATTTGATAAAAATATTAAATAAGTCACAAAAATCGTTTTTAACAAAACAAAAGCAAATAAAAAAATGATAAAGATAATTTTAATCCCGCAAATACAGGAGATTTTTGTGTATTTAAGATTTTAAGGAGATCTTAAAATGTTGGTTGTATAATATTACTTTTTTAAAGAAGAAACATTTTTTTATAGGGATCAGGTGACATGACAGATTTCTCTTTGATAACAAGGAGCAAGGCAGTTGTTAATGTTTAATTTAAATTATATTAAAATAGTGAAGGAGTATATTATTTTTTGGCCCGAAGACGCCTGTTTTACATATCTGGGATACCAAGATCGTATATTAACTATATGAGGCGATTTTTTAATTAAAAATGCATTCATCAGTAAAATTTGTACATAGTATAGTAAATAGTTGATATTTATGCTATCGGATATTACAAATCCACGTATCTTTGTTAGAGTTGGAAATATATTCAAAGGACTATAGGTCACGTACATATCTTACCCCCCAATGGTCCTGCACATAATACCCGTAATACAATACTAGGGGCCCAGTACTAAACTGCTATAAGTATTGCAAGTAGGTCCGGCATTTGGGGCCCGCGGCACGCATACCAATGCACAAGCGGACCGCTCCAAGAAACGTCTGCGAAAGGTAAATGGATGAGGTACTATGGACTGAAGAAGGTAACGAATAAACAGACAGTGTAATGTTGAACATTCAAACTATTGGTTACAGACGAACAATAGTAACGTTAACATATATTTTACAAGCCAATTGCGTTAACTGCAGTCGAAAGACCGAAAGATAAAAAAAACAAAACTTATTAAAAATTTGTTTCTTATAATATAAAAATTACGATCTAATTATTACAACTAAGGTGGGAGTTCAATAGATCTGGAATAAGTTACAATTATTTCATTAGAAGTATATAGGATATAGATCGCCAATATAGGTGAGCTCCAGATCTTTTTGCACCTATCCGATGACGTCAATCACGTTCTGCTGAATTGGTCCACGGTTCGAAAATTTGGGTTGGCTGCTATGTAGGCTCGTTACTTAGGGTGCAAAGTTGCAACTCGTTCTGCCGAATCGCACCTACATTGATGTGAATCACGTTCTGTTGTTTTGCTCCTTGTGTCGAAATATCGGGATCGCTGCCGTGCTGGCTTATGGCGCAATGTTGTAATCCCTTATGAACCTGGTTTACTTTAGTTATAAGAAAGAGTTCTTCGTTCATCATTTAATTTAAAAATTACAATTTCTCGACACAAAA
>JAOCPS010000015.1:439355-456961 GCA_025505425.1 Graphium colonna
AACAATCCGTGTTATGTCGCTTAGAATGGATTAAAAACCACAGAATGTATTATATTTCGTTTTACATTACACAATAGTAGTACAAATTTCAAACAATAAAGTGTGCGATCGAGGGACCCCCGTTAGGAACAAAGTTCCTTACGTTTTTCAAAGCTTAATTGTTACAATAAAATATTCACGTATCATCTATCAAACACAAAAAAGCAAATAGCAAATACGTTTTCACGAAATTTACACGTGTCTACATAAAAAGAGACATGTTGACATAAAAAAGACAGTGACAGAGAGAGTATGAGAGAGACAGTTACGTACTCACTTACTCTTGTTTTCACTCGCATACACACAGCATATGGGATTTCGTTACGTGACGAATTCTACTAAATCGCACTACTCGTAAGCCCCGTTAAGGAACTTCGTTTAAATAAATATAGGTTTACTGGCCTCTTGTCTGAATATTATAGATTATCAATTTTTTATTTAACGATAAATTTCGACAGTATTGTGTATTCAGTCTGTACACTGCCCAAAATGTCTATAAAGAGTTTATTTATAAAATTTTATAAATGAATTCTAACAATATAATTTTTATGATGTATATTAATGCATATCAACATGTAAATAATCATCAGTAAGCCAAAAAAATGTTGTTTGAAGGTTTTTTAAGTTGTTTCTACAAATTGATGATTGATTGGCAGTTGCTAATTCTGTTGGATTCAACGTCGTGGATTCGATTCCTGCCCGGAACAATCATTTGTATCACATATAAATAATACTTTCGAATCTGAGATTTTTTGTGTCCAATACATATAGAAACGCCACTGCAACGCAAATTATAGTAGGAGCAGTGTTTTAAAAACCACAAAATAATTGTCCCAAAAAGTCAAATAGTAAACTATGAACATGGTGTAAACATGAATTAATTTTTATTTAAAATTAGAAAAACTATCTATATCGATATTAAAAAGGTGAAAATGTCGATATATTAATGGGCAGCCCTACTTCAGGTATGCGCTCCTCCGCGCGGTAACGAAGCTAATCTGTGCTCAAGTGTCGACAATTTGGGGCGTAACAACAGGAAATAAGCAAGACATAACCGCCCTATGTTTCGCTTAATCCACAGTACAAACGGTCTTAACTGAGAATCGGTCTAATGATCTGGCTTTTTGTGGAGGCCTTTATAAGGATCCCGGCTTCATACTGTTGTTTTGTTATACTATATAATTTTATTTAATATTCTTTTATAGATAAAATTCGCATGCTAAAGTAGTTTTTTAACTTTTATTTACAATAAGTCTTTAGAACTTTAGTTTATTGCTTAATTATTTAGTGTAATATATTCATGACAGACTAAATAATAACAGGCTAAACTATATGTCATGATATTATTTATTCCGTCACTTTTATATTATTCCTTTTACAAAAAACTTATTTTTTGTTCCATTACAATTTACACGTGTTTTATAATTTTTAATTCTTAATTAATTAAAAATATTTGTTTTTTTTTTTGATTTTCAACAATATCCACGCTCAAAATTACAAGTTAATATTTTATTTTCTCAGAAATTAATCGTTTATTTATTATCAATTACCATTCTCTATCGATTAAAATTATAACTTAAATGTAAAATTGTGAGTAAAAATCGATATACATGTAGAGTGATAAAATTAACATAATTTATAAAACTAAAGAATTATTAAACTACAATTTTAAACTAGATTTCTATTAAAGTTTTATAGTAATATAATAATATTAATATTAAACCAAGTGTTAGGTTAAACATACATAACCGGTATTATATTGCTTGAAAATAAAAAAAATATAAAATTTAAGCTAAAATAGTGAATTTATGCGTATATATTGAAAATATATAAACGCGTATAGAAACAAATTAAAAGTTTTAATGTTATTTATGTATGAAGAAGCGCCCAAAGCCAAAATTATGTACAGAATATTTGCGGTCTAAGCAAAATTATTATTGGGATCTTGGTCATATAATATTTTCATAATACTTAAATTTTTCCTGTAAACTTCATTTTTCTACAGGATATACACTAATACATCCGATATAGACTCCATATTTTACACATTGTAAAAGTATTCTCGCTATAAATTAAATCTCGAGTACGGATATACGTTTTTCGTGTGCTGTTCGGTTCATTCGCGACTTTATTTCGCGAAATTAAAGACATAAATTACAATAGGTAACGCCCACCCGAAGCTTTCTGTTACCGAAATATATGACACGAAACGTTAGTTCCATTATTTTAATCATATAATACTGGCCCCGTATTTGACATATAGTCGGTATATAAAAAGGCATCAAAATCTACGGTCATATTATAAAGTTGAAGTGTTTGATTGGCTGAACGCACTAATCTCAAAAACTGCTGCTTCGAATTAAAAAAAAATAGTATATAGCATATTTATTGAAGAAAGCTTTAATATATATTACCTCAGGCTATAATCAATAGGAGTGGAGCATCAATGAAGATTGTTGTAAAACCGGATAAAAATAAACCATATTGTAAAACAAAGGTTTTTCACTAGCTTGGATATATAATATTGTTGACAGAAAGCATATCTCATGATATTTTTAAATTTATGACAGGTTATCGCAGATACATTGGCTGCAGCGTCACAGGTCGTGGGTTTGATTCCCACCCAGAGAAAATATTTGTATGACCGACAAGTAGTTGTTTCAGATTTGGATATATTATTTGTAATTTTTTTTGTTTGGAAAATGCCCCTTGTATTACAAGAACTTGATCTTATAATTAGGACAGGGTTTGATTTAAAGGATGAAGATATTATTAAAAATACGTTTTTACCAATCTAAGAGATAAAAATAACAAACAAAGACATTCTTTTCACACATCGTTACACATTGTGCATCAGGTTTGTTTTCTAAACATTTTTTTCTGCTTATTGGCAGTCCTTAAGTTTTCTACACGATTAAAACTCAGTATGACTTGAAAATTGTCACAAACTGTTCGCTACGGAAATCAATTTAAAATTTCTCTTCAAAAACGAATTGTAATGAAAAACAAAAGGAATAAACTAGGCGCCTGCCTTTTAAGTAAATTCTTAAAAGATTGCGTGTACGTTGCTCTTGTTGCATCTATCTTGGTGACTTGCTTTATATTAAATCTCATCATAAACGAAGATCAGCAATTGACAAAAGAACCACGCCGTACTTTTCCAACGGACTTGAAGTATATACTATTTTGGAAGCAGCCTATCGAAGACGATTTAAGAAATGTCAACGCTACTGCAGAAGACGAGTTTCTCCAAGGACAATCAATATTTATTGATCAGAAATGTAAACATTTCAATTGCTTTATCACATACGACAAGAATCTTTTGCGTAACGACATGAAAAATTTCGACGTTGTCGTTTTTAACATCAATGAAATCTATACGATTAGGCGTAAAAAACTTATGTTTTCAAGATCACCGAAGCAGCTGTATGTTTTTTATTCTATGGATTCCGCTGTGCTATTTCCCATATGTTTTCCAGGTTATGACAATTTTTTTAACATAACTTGGACATACAGACTAGATTCGGATATACCGCAACCATATTTTAAGATATATAATATTAAAAACGAAGTAATTGGTCCAAAGACACAAATGAATTGGGTTACAAACATGAAGCATACGCAAAGATACAAAATCATGATTCGTAACAAAACTAAGGCCGTTGCGTGGATCGTGAACAAATGTAGGTCGAAACGTAAACATAAAAAACTCATAAGGGAATTGGAGCAAGAACTTAAGAACTATAACTATACTTTAGATATATACGGTCACTGTGGTGCAAGGAGATGTCCAGGAAACAATATATACAACTGTTACAAACTAATTGAAAACAATTATTTTTTTCAATTAGTATTGGAAGATACGACATCAGCTGATCATGTCACCGAAAGAATGGCACTAGCGATGAAGCAATCGGTAGTCCCTATAGTTCAAGGTGGTCTAGAATATGATAGGTACGTACAAATACAAAATGATATTTCCGGCCATTTTCAAAAATAAAAATAATTCTATTCTCTTTAATCTACGGACATCCTGATTATTAAATTGCATTAGTGTTACTTTTTGTGAAACTTGTATAATAATATTCTCCTAGCTTAATTTGGGTCACTATTTCCATAAAGTATTTTTTTTATTTAAAGTATGTAACTTCGTATTTTTTACGTCCTTTCTTTATTTTTCTCATAACTTTATAGACACACGTAAATTAATTAGAGACAGCGTTACCTTTATATCTATGGATCATCTCACTTTCCAAATAACCTGATAAACAGGCCATATTGCCCTAAGAACTAAGAAACGAACGAAGAACTAGTATTCAAAATTAAATGGATGTATAAAAAGTATTTTACTATTTAAAATTTGACAAGATATTCATAGGAAAAGTGTGATTTAATTGTAAAAATTGAACAATAAATAGTCATTGGAAACACGGAATTTGAACCTACACATATGATTATTAATGCTGATGATCTACTTCTAATACTTCCTTTTAATTTTTTATACTTTGGCTAAAAATTTCCAAAGACTAAATAAGTCTTTGGTGTCTAATTATGCTAAGAAATAATGATGTGCTTATTGTTTGTATTTAATACGAAAATAATTTATTTTTTCTAAATTTTTTTCAGTTACCTACCACCTGGTTCATACATCAACATCGGAAATGGGACAATAACAGAGCTGGGATCGATAATAGATTATCTTATCAAGAACCCGAATTATTACGAATTCTTTCTGGACTGGAAGAATTATTACCGATATGAAATCGCACCGAAAAATAACCTATGTGATCTGTGTGCGTACATAAATCAAAATGCCGGAAAGGTCAAGTTGAGTTACAGAAATTTCAGAGACTGGTGGAATCCCAACCATCTTGTCCAATGCACCCGGAAACGCTTGTATGATTTGTTTTATGACACTGCTTATGTTTAAATATTTGTATTAATAAATAAATATTTTTATTTTTATTTCACGTAGTTTTTGTTACATATATCCGAGTTAATTTCAAAAGGGACCCCCATTTCAGCAAAGGGGTCGCATCTGTGATCGACAGCTTCTGAATCAGATTTATTGAATACTTTTTATCTCCTTTTTCTGTCAATGGAACGAAGGTTCATCTTTCTTTGACGTATTCAAAGTTTTTTCAAAGCTATTTCGTGAAATTGTTTGGGAGAGATTTTGTAACTTTACTAGGTTCACAATGTTTGTCATTTATAATGATAATAACATTTACATTCTGAACTTGTTTACAATTCCAAAAATGAAAATGATATGTAATATTTTAATACTACAGTCTGAAAACAACAATTCTCAAATTTTATGTGACGTTTATTGGTTTTTTTTAGTTAAATATCCTTTGACTATAATAATACTAAAATATACTTTGCATTAAAAACTCAATTATCAAGTTTTAAGTTCACTTGTAACTATAATTTTATTATAAATGTTTAATATAGTACAAAAATTACAAATATTTATGACGACTATTTTAGATAACAATATTAAGCTTAACATATCAATGTAATTTCGTTCAAATTTACCAGTATTAAAGACCGTTATAAACGGCTTACTCCCCTTACAAAGTTTATTGACCTTTCCAAATCTATCATGGAATAGCTCGCTAGGGAGTCGATTCATTATTTAGAGCTGTCAACGTATACTCCGAGATAATTCATTTTCAGCTCAGTATTCTGAATTGATTTGTTTTTTTAACAGACTATGGTAAGGTATGGATTGCTGTATTTTTGAATAATTAAATTCAACGTGGACAAAAAAGGTGTGATCATCTTACAAGTAACACATAAATTAGTGCGTGTTTTTATAGAAGCCTTCTTATTTCAATAATTTTATACGAAATTAATTAGAAATTCAAGGTTTATTACAATTACAATTATTAAAAAACACTATTACAATTATTTAAAACAACTGTGATTTACTACGTAATTCAATTTTATGCAGGAACTGTCGTTAATTATGGATTATCCGATAAATGTAGGCAACACGGATGTTAGGCAGCAATGAAAATATTTTTTTATGTCAGTTTTACCAACACTGCAAAAATGGTGTATATTTTTAAGATTTTTTTTTAATTTTACGCCTTTGACCATTAATGCCAAGCTGATATTTAAACAAAATTAAGGATTTTCGTGTATTTATTTGGAACATGCTCCTAGAGGCTCGTTTTATTTAATTTAGTATTATAATTTAAATTAAAATCGCGACCATGCTTATTTTTTGTGCTCCTGTAGCTAGTATTACTTAGCTATTACTACTTAGCTCCACATTATCATAACTTTTTGGAATCCACACATACCAGACATGTTATTAAGATTATGGGCAGCAATAGCACCATACTTTTTTATCACAATCAAGGGTCAAAACTACAAGTAATGAAAATAATTAAGGAAAAATGACTCAAAACGTTACTTTTCATATTTTTTTAATATAATATGCTCTAGATGTAATGATATGAACTAATATGAGTCTCTAGGAGCGCATTCAAAAATACACAAAAATACTTAATTTTGTTAAAAAGACAGTTGAAATGAAGTCAAATGGCAAAGTATACACCATTTTTACACTGTTGGTAAAACTTATATAAAAATTGATTTTATTGCTACCACCTGACATTTGTTTCGCCTTCACTTATCGGATTTTTCATAATTTACGACCGACATTGTATATAGATAACGTGATTCTCATTAATATAAACAATAATTTTTAGTAGTACCTTATAGCAGCGAGCATGATAAATCTACACTTTAAAGCACCCAAGCAAACTTTAATTAGCCGCATTCGCATCGCCTATGGAACTAACTATTTAAATAGTTTACGAAGTTTAAATACCCGAAACTGCGGCCTCAGGTGCGTGTTAGTCGCAGTAAATGCTGTTTATGCTGAACCCCTACGACATTTCCTCATTTGAATGGAGTTACACACATCTAATTTCTTTTGAAGTTTACACACACAAGAAAGCCAAGAGTTACCGAAAAACAAAAATGATGCGTAAAAACTCAGAGGGACACTTAAAACTTTCATCCTACCAATGAAAAATCCACTGCTCGTTAACTTCTGAAATGCAAATGTAATCTCGTTAAATCTCTTAATTGTAAGATGTCTAATAATATTCCGTGAGCGTATTTCATTTTAATAATTATTAAACAATCATTTCTACTTATAAAGTCATTAAAAAGTTATATGTTGAAACAGGCCAATGTCTGTTTTAATCTATTTTCACAACTTGGAAATTTTTATACAGAATTCATTTAGGTCTTTAGGTTACTCAAAATAATTTACTATTATAATCTTATCAATCATCACTATTACTATTATATCTTAATCGCTTATCGATCAAATGTGACACCAACGAAAATCAGAATTGAGAACTATGTTTTAAGCTAAGACATATTTTATGTAACTTTAAATGCATATAATAATTATGTCAAAATGTAATAATAATTTAAATTATCTTCAGAGATTAATTTAACGTGTGTGTATTTTATATTTTTATTTATTAAAATTATGTTTATAAACTGCAATTTTTGACATAATTATTGTTTTACTTTTCTTTTTTAATCGAATTTGATATTTTTTACTTTAAATATTTTGCATACCCCCCAAGGGTAAGTGTGTAGACTCTCTTCTTAAAGACATAAATGCTACTACACTAATCAAAATAAATAAATAATACCATATTTAAATAAATAAAAACTAATTCTAGTACAGAACATTAGTTCATACATAGTCAAGCTTGTTCAGTCATATTCGTCAATATTTATTATTATTATTAAATTATACCAAATAAATTCTTCTTTATTACATGCGACTAAACAGTGAGTATGGAGTGATTGGTAGTGGTTAAAAGAACATTGTAGCGGTGCATCAGGTGCGCCGTGGTTCGTTAACACGTATCGACTTGGATATATTGTTGGACCTGCATTGGATTCCCATTTCGAAACTTGATTGTGCAATGTTACGCGTTATAGTTGTTACGGACACACATACAATTGTGATATGTTTAATAAATGCAGACTTTTTCGGCATGGTTTAATGGAAATAGATAAAGAGGGTGGTAGAGCATAACATCCTTTCACAGCTTTTGCTGCAATTATACGGTCGTGCTGACTCGAGGAACTACCACCGCCCTATACAAAGTCGGCATTAAAAAAGTATTCATGATTTTCTGGCTAGCCTGATGACCGTTCATCCCCTCTTCTTTTCCCACTCCTTTCTCCTCCTAATCCTTAATATAACCCCGACCCGTCCTATCCACTAAACCTGTTTTGTCCAGATCCCTAGGTTGACAACGCACACACAACTTTCCGGATGTTATTTGTCTCCATGGGCGACGGTATCACTTAACATAAGGTCTGTCTGACTACCTGTCTGCTCGTTTGTCATCTTTTCTATAAAAATGGTTAGATTGATGGTTTGTTAAAGCTATTACACGCAAGACCTCATGGCTTTAGAAGTGTAAGCACATATCTGCCTCTGAAAACTTCAGTTCCCAGCTGTCTTACACACATGTTTAAAAAAACTTATATTAATATAGACAAGCCAATTATTTGATAAATATTTAGTGATAACTTGTTACTCGCTTACTGAAATTTAACTTTTTTGTCTGTTAGCCGGCTTTTACAGGTAATTTCGAACAGAAAATATGTTCGTTATTTAAAGATTAAACTTGACCTATTATATGTCTGTCCCATGAATCAACAACTTATAACAACTCTATGTAGTTCTGTACACACAGGCTTTAAACTCTGATATTGTAAACCTAAATCTGTCCTATATATCAACGTAAAATGTAAGGAAGTCGTTCAAGGACCTGACGGGGCATAATTCAAATTGCAGCGCGTTCAGTGGCACACTCTCAGCTCAACGGCACTAGAAGTGTCGTCGTGCCTTTTAGAATATTCATCAGGCTGGCTTGATTACACAGCGCTGATGTGCCTGGACGCCCGGTCCCTATACTAAAATATAGACAGAGGTAAAAACAAAATTATGAAAAGCTCCTTCCGAAGATTTCTCTTCTGAGTTTCTCTTACAATACATTAAGAAGCTTTTTTCCGGACTGTGTATTCTGTTTAAATTTCTGATGTATTTGCATAGACATTTTTATACGTATGCTCTTTGCGACGTGGCATTGCTGCACACTGTCTAATTTAATAAGAAAACTTTAACGTTTAAGTTTTTTTATTAATTTATTGGAATTGAGACCAGTGGTAAAATTTTAGCATCGTTAATATTTTCAAATATGCATTGGACCAGATTTCATTATACATTATATTATCATCGCATTCAAATGTCGATCGATCATCGATTGAACAAGTTTATTTTCACAGAAAATATATGCTTTCGAATCATATATTATCTCTTATTTTGACAATATATATAATAGACACAAACACAAACTACTAATCCTTTTTTTATAAAAAATTCTGTAGGGTGACTGTGGAAGTGTGCCCTATCAGATAAAAAATATTTTTTCAAATCAGTTCATAAATTGCAGAGATATGTGCGAAAAATCCTATATTTTGTTATTTTTATTAACAAATTATAAACAAATTACAAAAAAAATAAAAGAAACAAGCTAATGAACCGATTTTCGAATTGAGAACTTTCCTCCTTTTTGAAGTCGGTTAAAATGCTTAATTTCAGTTAATATTTTCTTTATTTCGACTATTATTCTTCTTCCTAGCCTTATTCCAAGTACTTTACAAGGATCGGCTTCTAATCCAACCAAATATTACTTTAAATATTATTCATTGCGTTTTATACGCAAGATATACGTAAAGGTCGTTGCTTATTCAGCGATCTAACTATTCATTCTCTCTCGACTCAAGTAAATATATTAAATAACCCTAAATAACATAACTAACAATAAATTTTATCATCACTTTTATCTAATCTTTCCTAATCATATATCTAGAGCCAACCTTTGTCCTGAGGGACAATTTAAGATCCTTTTATTAATAGATTGCTATTTTTATGACTTATAAATATTATGTATATTTTTAACACCACTGTGATTTAGACTACTATAAAAATAACAAATAAAAACTTAGTACTCAGTGACACAGCAAGCCGGAATTTCATCAGTTCATGGATAAGGTAAATAGAACACGGTACACATAAACACACTTGAAATATGCCCAAAGTGAGTACTAAATTTTGTGCAGGAGTACGTAAGGCGACTCAAGTGGATCCCACCCGCCTAGCTGGTTAGCATATCGCCGAGTTCGTTGCCTGCTCGCATATTCAACAGCTCTTTGTTTCTGACCCTACTTATTCGCTCCTTCACTATGCAAATCAATGACGTCACTTGTTTATTGGCGGGCGATCTCGATGGATGGGCAAGTTCCGTTTCGGACTATCATTTTATACCTAAAATTTAGAGAGGCGATAGTCTGATACTTTCATCGTATCGATCATCGTCGATAAGTTTTTAATCATATATAAAAACGAAAATATTGTTAAAAATAATAATTACAAGAATCAAGTTCAAATTGAAATCCAAAATACATTAAATCGTACAGGCGCTTGCGCGCTCGTATGAAAGGTTTTTATGTAAAGATTCGTTCATTATAAGCTATCACCAATTTGGAAAGCAGATTCTACTGAGAGGAGCTGTCGAGAAACTTAAAAATTGCTCTTTTAAAATGAATTTTTTGTTTACATTAACTGGCGCTTAATCCTAAGGGACTATAACTGCACAATTGTGTCATCAAAGTGATCAGCAATGCTGTAATAAGCTTAACTTAAAAGCGTATTGTTAATTTTCAATTTAAATAGTTCAAAAGTTTAATATTGACTGTGGATTCTACATATAATAATTAACATATTTTATCACACATTTAATAATTAACGTATTTTAACGTGTATATATTTAATATTAACTCAAATTCGTATTTACTGAAAAAAATATCAAACGTCACAAAAAGTTTTATTTCCATTACGGAAGTACTCGTATTTTTTGAAGCGAAAATTGCAACGATTTTTTTTCGGAGAAAATTTTTCACAATCTTGAAGATGGCTATCATGTTAAAACTAAAATTAAATTCGGTGACATCTGTGTAAATATAAGTATTTACTAAATGTATAAATAATAAAAGCGTGCACTAAAAAATATTCTAATAAAGTTCTACTGATTACTATGTTTTTACTGGACTCGCGCAATGGGTCGAATATTTTTAATATTTAATAAATCACTTGAAAAGTGGTGGTTCTCGAAATGCTTTTGGAATTTAAGGAAAACCGGACTATTGACAAAAATTTTACGCTAAAAAGTATGAAATTTTGATTATTCCTATCATAGTTAATTAATACAAAACATTATTTTTATAGAGTTTCATGCTTTGCTTTTGTTGGTAATGAGGTAATTTTTTTCTCTTCTAAGTTGTATTTGTCAACACAATGATAACATTTAAAATTTATGTAGTTGGAGAATTCAGAAAGCTAATTTTTTTAATATAATATGCGTTGTTACCATATGAAACTAGTAAACAAAATCATAACATACACTACTATTGCATTTTACATCATGATACTTGTCATATAAGAGTTACATACCGTGTAACTCTTATATGACAAGCATTTTTTTCTTAAAATATATTGAGTGAACTGACAAATTTGACATTTAGGATACTAAGAAAATTACGAAGAGGATAATTAATAGAATCAGGCGTTTCTGATAGAATTGTTTACGAAGAGGAATTAACGATACTAAAATTTTGTAGGATTTCGACCATTGCGGTGGCTATTGTGTTGCTATGGTTGCCATTGTTCTTTAAGTTAGAGAAATACTAAACGATTCTTCTATTTTAATGTGTAATTTAATTCAGGAGTGCGGGGGCAGTGAACAATATATATATGTAATGGAATATAAAATATCTTGGTAAGAATAAAATAAAAAAAAGACCTATGTCATAGAAAGTAGAAATTCCTATCATTTGTGTAATAATAACCGAAAGTAGTGAATTGTATACAATTTATCAGACTCGTAAAATGCCATTAAATATTCATAAAAGAAATTTGAATGTCAAGATAATGCTTTAACCTTTTGAAACAAAGAAAGGGTAAGAAAGGCAAAATAAAAGGCAGACACAATGTCTTCTTTAGGTATATTTTTGCTAAGTATACTTATATCGCTTTTTTTGTTTTTGATTTAGTCAAACGGTAATTTAGATAAACTTTTTTATAATAAGTATAAAGATCGGATTCGTTTAAAGCTTTTGTCATGTTCTCCGACAGATCGGGATCAGCAGTGCATTTCTCATAAAGAGATCCTGAATACCACCACCAACGAAAATTTTTATATGCAGATCTCGTTTTTAATTTACTTTCATTATTAAGATCCTTGCAAAGATCACATATCCCTTCATACTGATTGGTTTTTCTAATCACATAGTGATTACGCCATTCGTGATAGCTCAAATAAAGGGAAGGGTTGTCAATAAGTACTTCAACCATCGCAGCTATGTCATCTGCCGATTTATTTTGAACATTGATATATGATCCATCAGGTAAAAATCTAAAACAAAAATATTGAAATTAGTATTAAAATTTTGTAGTTATATTTCATTTTACTATATAGTTTCCTTTGTATTTCTGATGTAACATGTAATTTTAACTTACTTGCGATAATCCGCTCCTCCAAAAACAATTGGGACAGCACCAATTTCATACCCTTTTATAACGTCAGCTGTTACATAATCCACGGCAAAACTCTCTTCAAATGCTAAATAAAAGTAGTACATATCTTGTTTATTGAAACAGTCGTCATGTTTACACTGGAGATATGAACAACCGTATAAATCTAAAACCAGAGACTTGTGTTTCAAAAGTTCTTGCAGTTTTAAAGAAAATTCAATCTTTTTAGAATCACACTTATAAAATCTAATTGCTGCAGCTTTCTTCAGTCTTCTCGTATGTTTATTATTTTTGAGATTGCTTGATGGAATTGGATTTTGTGATTTGGTAATCCATCGGACATTATCATCAGGTGCTACAATTTCATTGTTTTTGTCAAGCACTTCGATGAAAGCCCTTCGTATATCGGAATTTAATTTATAAGTCCAAGTCCAGTTAAAATAATTTTCGGCACAAAGATTGCACATTGGACCAGAATCGGCAGACTCCTCACTGTAAAATATATATTTTTGCCGAAATGCTCTCCTTTGTGGCAATGTTTTATCTTCCCATGTTTTTAAAACACTATTATTAAATACTATGGCCTCAAAATTTCTATAATCTCCGTTCAGAAGATATTTGTTCGAAGTCAGATAGCAATTGATGTTTGAACACTTGTATTTTATAAAAATACCCTGTCCAACTTCTTCGACAGCTTGCATTTCATTGCTAACAGGCCACATAAGAATATATTTTAAATCATTTCTGTACCTGTCTTCCGCGTAACTGCCTTCTGTGCCTGGAAATTTCTGTATACGATCGCGGAATTTCTCAACTTGTGAAATAGCAGTGTAAGCCGTGTGAAACGTGTAAAATGCTAACACAACGTACATAAGCAGACCCGTACAACTTACGAGGAAAAATAATTTTGCAAAGGTTTCAGTTCTATACATATTTTTTGTAAAGAGTACGGCACGCTGCTTTGAATTCTGACGAGCAATGAACCAGATAACAATTGACATCTGAATAAATATCAGCGATGGTCAAGTCATTCTGCGTTAAGCATTAACCGTAAACAAACAGCACGCGGTCAAAACAGTCAACATCCTTTTGTAAGTAAATCCGATACATCATCAGCATCAATGTTTCGTAGAATGCACTGCGTAATCGTAAAGATTTATCTCTTGATTACAAAGTACACTGCGCATTCCAATGAGAGTATGTTAGAATGCCCAGTGTACTTTGTAATCAAGAGATAAATCTTTTTTATTACCTGAAAAAATTCTTTAATTTTGTTATAATTTTAACTATTTAGTATTCAGTAACTAGCATACATGGATAGAAATAAATGTAAATAAAACAAATAAATACAGGTTTATGGAAGCAAAAAATGAAGACTATTGTATTACAAAATGGCGAAAACCTAAAAAAATATATATTTCATTGTAAATTTACTAGTTATGGTATCGATTAAAATATTTCATTATAACGGCTACGTAAAGAAACCAGACCGTCTTGTCGCCAGCAAAAAGATCACAAGAAAAAATTTTATCAGTCGATGTCGCCCTCTATTTGCTAAGACCTGTTTCGTTAAAGGTAGTGCCCGTTTCCATTATCCACAGAACCGTTTCCTATTGAAATAATTGTAAAAGAGTAAACTTTTATAATAACACACTGGTAGTGCTATAAGAGCTTACATATTTTTAAATTTTAAAACTGACCTCGATAAGATTTTTTTATTGTGGTGAGTGTAAGGCTGCAACTTACGTACATTTAGACAAACCTACGCGTTTTCACTATGAATAGCAAAGTAATCAGTAAGTTTACACTAGCCAATAAAATTCACATATCCAATCAAATCAGTTATTACATATTTTCACGAAAAATAAATCAAATGAGCACAATTACTTCTTTCATTTTTTAACAAATTTATATTTAGAAAATAATTATTATAAATAGTCTTGGTTCAGGTTGTATCACAGCTTTATTACGTGCAAAAATAAAGCAAATATTATATATAAATAATGTTCACTTGTAATTTTTATTCTTTACGTTTGTATTAAATAAAATTAAATATGTATAAAGTAAAATCTAATAGGATATATTTGACTTTAAATCTTAAAAATGATATCACAAAGGTAGTAGTAGTAATATAAAAAATAGCTACAAACGTTGGTATCTTTTGTTTTGTTCTAAAAAATAGTTTAAGATGATGTTGGTGACAAATTTTAGCGAAGTTTAGTCCAATGACTCATTTGTTTCTTACAACTTATTAATAAAAATGCCGGAACGAGATTCCTTCTTTGTGCCGTAAAAGACAGTAGAAACAGACTTTGCTCTTTGCATGTAGGACGTGAAGACTTCGGCAAATATGGACATCGCGTATGAAGTCAAACAGAATTACGTATTCCATAAAAATATACCCCTTTTGCAGCACGTGACAAGAGGTACGTGTTGCCTCTCTGAGTAAGGCGTATGGTTATTCTTTTCTTCTAATGATATCCGCCTTAACGTGAATATCCGATTCTACATTACGAATGTGTGACTTAAAGTGTAAGGCAGAACGTT
This sequence comes from Graphium colonna, assembly GCA_025505425.1. Taxonomy (NCBI): domain Eukaryota; kingdom Metazoa; phylum Arthropoda; class Insecta; order Lepidoptera; family Papilionidae; genus Graphium; species Graphium colonna. The sequence goes on from JAOCPS010000015.1 coordinate 454,591, forward strand.
CCAAACTTAAAGTCTTTTAAATAAAAAAAATGTTATGTATATGGGTTAATTTTTTTTTTATAATTAAAATTTAAACTAAGCGACACTTCAAATCTTGCACATGAAAACGTGTCATGTATATTGTATGAAATTAATAAAAAAAAATGCAATTCTAGATTGGGAAGCGTTAGACCTTGTTGACTCGACACTATTCCGTGGCATCACAATAGATGCGAAACTCCAATGGGGTTCCATATAAATAGGCTGGCGAGTAGACTTAGTTCAGCAGCTTATGCCGTTAAAAAATAAGGCAGTTAACCGACGTAGATACCGAGCGATGGATATATTTCAGCTATTTTCAGAATTTTATGTATGTGAATAATAATAATAATGAATTCCCAAGATATTGTAACTTACATAATGTAAATACAAGGAACAAGCATAAGTTAATCCCTTCTGCTACAAGTCTGAGAAGGATAAGTAAATTTCTTATGGGGCAATGTATACGCTTCTTCAACAGACTCTCAGAAAACGTTCAAAATATGTGTGTAAATAAATTAAAAAAAAATTTAAAGAACGTTTGCGTGTTAAAGGTTACTACAATATCAATGATTATCTAAATGACAACACACTGGTAATGAACTGCTTGCTCCAGGTTCTTTCAAAAATAAAATAAATCATAATTAAAAAAATATATTTATTCGTATATAAAAAAGACTGGTCCTGCTGAGTTTTTTACGCCAGTTCTTCTCAGGTCAATGGCTTTATTTTCCGAACCGGTGGTAGTAATATTGACAATCAATAAGCAAGTGGCATACACTTTAACATTGAATAAAGATATTTCATTTCATTTCATTATTTTAGTAATTAAAATTCAATCTAGACAACCGTCAAAACATAATATTATATTCCTATACATTATTATATTTCACGGTCTAACTTGCTCTGAAATTTATCTCTACCTCCTACATCATTAATGAAAAGTTTTTCATGATCGACGTTATACTTACTTAAATGTTATAATAGTAAGACGTCACAAACAAAGAAAGATACGGATTTAACGTAGATAATGGTATGACGTTAAAAATAAGAGTCAATCAATATTTATCAAGTTGCTTTTAAAATGTCTAAATCATAATGACAGAAAAAATTGAGCTGTGTTGCTCTATACAAGAATTTAAAACGACTATATTATTTCTAAGATTTTCGCGAATATTTTAAATTAAACAATTTTACGGATTTTATCGCGGTTTATTTTTTAATTTTATCACCCGAAGTTTTAAACCCTTTAAAGCGTACCTACCCGTGACCATTTATTTGTAGATGTAGATTTATTTTAACAAGGTAGTAACAATGATTTACTATAGGAACATTCTAAATGGTATTATTTGTTTAGTCTGACGACATATATTTGTGCTACAATGTAAACTACGGGTTCATTCATCAACTAAGATAATTAGCGACACAGATACCACCTGGTAGCGACTTAATCTGTCCAAAGCAAGATTTGCGCTAAGCCATCTAATACTGGTCTAAGTCTATGCTTCCATACAACGTAAATAATACGTTACAAGTAAGGACCTATAAGTAAGAGTTGGACAATATATTGTCCATCTTGGAAAGAAAAATCTACAGTTGTCCTTTTTTTTTTTGCATTCGCGCATATTAACAAGTTATTGAATTTGGTGAAGGCTGCTTTTTGTGTAATGATATTCAGGCAATGTTATTAAAAAATTGTAATTATTCTACATTGTACAAGTTGTCTAAATGTGTCAAAAATACATTTTTTCCAATTATCCTTTTTTATAGAGAAAGAAGCAAATGAACAAGCAACCCACCTTATAGTAAGCGATCACCGCCGCCCGTGGGAGTCCAGCACTAAGGAAGTTACAAGAGCATGGCCGGCTTTTGAGGTTGGTATGCTCGTATAGTATCTATGGGATATTTTACGTTGTACTTTTATAAAATATCACTCTAAGTTATAACATATAAAGATATTTTATATTCTTTCAAAGTGTTCCTAAAATACAACCATTAATATTCCTCCTACCCATAAATAAATGTCATGTATGAATTAAATAACTCGATTAAATCTTATACCTTGATGACTGCTTGGCGCTGTTACTAAGTCTTTGGCTACAGCGTCGTGGGTTGTGGGCTCGATTCCCATCCGCAGCAAATATTTACATGACCTACAAATAGCTGCTCCAGATGTGAGTGTTTGACTATGAGCGATTTACTTTTGTAAAACTTTTTTGTATTCAAAAATTCAAAATATCTTTATTCACATAGACGCTTACGCGTTTTTATTAAATGTCAAAATTTTACAAATATCAATGTTCGTGAAGAAGCTACCGCCAGCTCGGAAGGCAGATTCTGCTGAGAAGAGCGG